>JAPYYV010000013.1:0-66231 GCA_030522625.1 Copidosoma aretas | reverse complement strand
TTTCCCGTGTCAGTTCCGCGTCCATAAAGATGCGGTCACCGACACGGGAAGGTGCTAGTGTATGTGTATGTAAGTGTTTTGAGGATTATGTTTAGGGATCAAGGACATTAGAATTGTGTAAGACGGGATAATGTGTAGTAAGTGTTTGTGTCTGTATGTGTGATTGTGGACAGTAACGGAACCAGTAGAAAACGTCTGCCCAACCCGCCAGTTCCCAACCACGACCTAGCGATCCAGGAACCCGGTACCAGCTGGTTCCTGCTGCGCTTTTTAGTGCAAGCCACCATATAGTCTCCTCAGTGGTAGTAAGCTAGTGTTAACTAGCCCACCACGTCTTTTTTGTTGCTGAGACGTCCAGCCTTTTAAGCGGTAGTAGCCCAGAATTATCCAGGCCACCGCATTGGCCTCACCTTCCAGAGCTCCCTTAGCACAAGCAAGCAGCAAGGCCCCGACGGCCCAAACGAGAGAATCTTACGGAGTCCCATCGCCTTTGTGTCAGTATAATGTGTGTAAATGAGAGGAATGTATTCACCGCCACTTACCTCTATACATGGCTAGTCGGTGTGCCGTTAGTTCTTTGAAGCCCCCTCACCCGACCTAGGCTGCAAACAGCACGGTCTACGTCAAGGTAACGCACACCATGGAGGGGGAGTAATGGTAAAGTAGTTGTATTTGTACTGGTTCCAGTTGGTCGTGGTAGCATTAGCGCTAAGTGAAGTAATACCAGCTGCAGTTGTCGTACATTACCAGTAGTCGTGGGGATATTTTTAGTATCTTTTCTAGTAGCTAAATTATTAGTAGTTGTAGTATTTTTAGTAGTATTAGTAGTACGACTACTAGTCGTGATAGTTGTAGGTATAGTACTGTCAAAATTAGTGCAAATATTATTAGTTGTTGCAGCCGTAATAGTAGTAGTAGGACTAGTAGTAGTCGTAAAAATAGGGTAAGTCGTTACGGCTGTAAAAGTAGAAGCACAACTAGTATTGATTTATAAGATTGTAGTAGCAGTAGTAGCTGTAGTAATAAGACTAGTAGTAGTAGTAGTAGTAGTAGTAGTAGTAGTAGTAGTAGTAATAGTAGTAGTAGTAGTAGTAGTAGTAGTTGTAGTAATAGAAGTAGTGGTAGAAGTAGTGGATGAAGTTGTTTTAGAATCAGGAGCAGTTGCTGTAATAAATCCATTAGAAGTTCTATTTGTAAGGAGAGTAGTACACGTAGTCGTGGTGATAGCAGCAACAGTATTTATAATAGTGGAAATAGTATAAAGGCAGAAAAAAACAAGGTAGTAGTACTATTAGTAGTAATTCAATTAGTAGCAGTAGCAGTAGCAGTAGCAGTCTAAGCAGCTCGACTAATACTTGTAGTTGTAGTATTCGTAGAAGTTATAGTTATAGCAGTGATTGTCGTAGTTAAATAAGTACTTGTAGCAGTAAAAGAAGCAGTATTTGAAATGTTAATAATAATGGTACTTGTAGCAGTAGTAGTTGTAGTAGTAGATGTAGTATTGGCATAAATAGTAGTAAAATAAGTAGAAGTACTTGTAAAAGTAGTAGTAGATGTAGTACTACAATTTGTAGCTGTCGTAGTAGTAGAAGAAATAATCGAAGTCGTAGTAGTAGTGGTAGTTGCAGTAGTTGTTGTAGCATACTAATAAGAGTAAGAATAGTTATCATAGTAGTATTTTGTTTAGTCATAGAAGTTATTGTACTATCAGTAAAAGTTGTCGTAACATTACTAGTAGTCATAGTATTCGAATAAGTAGATCTAGTAGTAGTCAGAAATGCAGCGGTATCAGTAGTTGAGAATGTTACTGTATTTAAAGAAGTAGTCGTTGTAGTAGTGGTAGCTGTAGTTTCAGTAGCACGAGTAGTACTAGCACTGGTCGCAGTGGTAGTAGTAGTTGCAGCCGCAGTAGTTATGGTAATGGTAGACCTTATTGTAGTGGTAGTGGTAGTGGTAAAGAAAGTTGAGCTCGTTGTTGTGTTGTAGTAGTAGTAGCCGTGGTTGTGATAGTGGTATTGGTAGTTTAGTGGTAGCAGTAGCGGTAGTAATAGTAGCAGCGGTTGCGGTACGATAGCAGTAGTGGTAGCGGTAGCAGTACTAGTAGTGGTAGCGGTAGTGGAAGCTGTTATTATAATGATACAGGATGTTGTGGTGTTTAATATTGTTATTGACGAAAAAAGTGGTAGGGGTAGTAGTGGTAGTCGCAGCCTTGTTAGTCGTATCAGTAGTGGTAGTGTTATTGGCGGTTGTAGTCGTGGTGACAGAGGTAGTAGTGGTGGTCCAAATGGTTATAGTAGAAGCCGTGGTAGTTGTATCACAAGTAGTAGTAGCAGTTATAGTACTAGATTATGTAGTAGTGGTAGTAGTAGTTTTGTTAGTAGTAGTGGCTGTTGTTGTAGTGGTAGTAGTAGGGTTTTTTTGGTAGTAGTAGTCGTAATGGTAAGGGAAGGAGTACTTTCAGTAGTGTGGTAGTCATAGTGGTCGTGGTAGTGGTTTTAGCAGTGCTAGCGGTAACGGTAGTCATAGTAATAACGTTAGTGGTCTCGATGCAATAGCGGTAGTGGTAACAGTAGTGGTAGTAGTCGTTATAGTGGTACTGGACTAGGTTGTGGTAGAACTAGTTGTGCAGTAATAGTATCACTAGTTTTAGTAGTAGTGGTATTAGTAGCGGTAGCGGTAACAGTAGTAGTGGCAATAGCTTTAACGCTGCTGTAGGTGCTTGGGTAACGGTGAGGTAGCAGTAGTGGTAATGGTAGTGAAAGTGACAGTTGTTGTAGTAGTGTTAGTGGTGGTAGTGGTGGTGATAGATGTAGTGCTAGTGATAATGGTGGTGGTATTATTACTTGTATTTAAAGTCCTACAGACATGGGCACACGGTCCTCTTGCTCAAAAAGCAATTTTCATAGTAAATATCGCTGGTTACCTAATGGTTTTATGCAATTTACTCTTTGCATGGTAATATTATCTTTATTTATTCGGCTTTTATAAGAGACACTGATGACTTTTATGAAGGCTAAGAATATTCTGATTTGTACAGGTTAGATCCTAATACAATTACATGTTTATGCTTGATTCAAGAAAATGACGCCAATAAACTTAGAGTAAAATTTTTATTTCCATTGAATTGATAATATTTTGATGAGTTAAATAGTCTATCATCGCAAAACAACACAACGCTACAATACTAGCTACCTAAATGATCTTATGGCAGTTTATTATAGGTATCGTAACTAATTTTTGGACAATGTAGAACACTAATGCAAGTGCGTCCTTCTTATATTAAACGAGATGGTTTTTTGAGTGAGTGGTATCAATTTTTTATTCATTTATCTATTATTTATTTGAAATTCCTTAAATACTTTGATAGTTATTCTGTCAAATTCAAAATTTCGAATGTTATTAGTGTTGGTAGTAAAATACCGTATAATAAGCTATTCTACTAATAATTTTCGCTTTTCATCTTTTTTAAATCTTATATGTTATAATCTTTAAAATTATATGTTAAGCATAGTGACCATGTTAAGCTAAAACAGAATTAATATTGCTCACTGTTCTAGCCTTACATTGTGACTCTGCTTTTAATACGTCTTATTTGAAACATAATAAAATAATAGATTTAGAAAAATATAAAAATAAAACATAATCGTCTGAAATCCTCTATATTATCATTTTAATACTACCATTACAATTTTAGATACTGCAAATCGACTTAGGTACTATCAAAATATTTTAGGAAACTTAAATAAATAATTTAACAATCAAATTAAGATTAGCATTGCTCACTCATAGAAACCACTTATTTTATGTTAGGTGTATGCTCTTGCATTGTGGTTCTACTTTCTTTGAAAATACGTTACATCTTCTGCCGTTAACTACCATCCCCTTATGTTGGCAGTCAGTTGTGTAGCATTGGATTGTCATATCGTACTATACTGTTCAACTGAATAAATTAATATCAATTCAAAATAATGATTGTTCTGTAAGTTTATCGCCTTTTTTGTTTAAGTTAAGCATAGAGATGCAATCCTCTTATGATCCAGTATGTAAATTTTTACATATTTTTATCCTTGATAATGCTCAATAGTATTTGTGATCGAAACGCTCGATTTATATTGACATTAATCAAGTATAATGCATGTAATCATTAGGTATACTGCATTATTCATTATACTCCGTGCAATCGTGTAATACAACTTTTGTACCTTCATAGTGTTACATGACAGCTTAACAATTTTTCTCATCGACAAACATTTTGCACAAGATTTAAGTATACTTGGAGCGAAAGTAGACATTAAAATACAAAAAGTTCGCGATGTGGAAACCATGACAAACACATGGGAAAATGAAAACCCTAAGATCTGTAATGACAATTCTAAATTTGGTTTATAAACGCTGTAGCGTCGTCTACCTAGCCTGATCATCGCCAACACTCTCTAGAGAGTTTGTGCACTTTAAAGCTAAGATGCAAACAGTTTTACTACAACCTGACAATGTTAGTGGGCCAAGACAACTGATGCCACTTACAAACGTTAGAGTTTCGGAAGCTGGCTAAAAAGGATTGTATGATGCCATGAACACTACTGGGATGGGCCGAGCAAGGGACTGCACGTAGCCATAAAAAGCTTTTTTGGACAGAGAAGGCAAAATACACGTGACAAAATATTTTACCGAGTATTATGGCGGCGTTGATATGGAAAAAATTGACGATCACGTTCGAAAGTATTTTCAACTAGACGATCTTGGTGACCGTTGCATACTCAAATAAAGTGTAAAATGCACGCGCGCCCTAAAAATATTCAATAAAACTAGCCAGATGGTTGGAAAAGAGTGAGAAACGGGTCTTTTATGTAAAAGTGAGCTATCATAGAGCGCTGATAGTTGCTTCACGGCATTAAAATACTTTTTTTTGGTGTCATATACATATATTCGTTTCATCTTAAGGAACGCTTTTGCGTAGGTAATACAAATAGTTGAGTAATACGTGTAATGTATGTAAAACTAATGACGATACCGCGGCTAGAGCTACAGGAAGCTCTTACGGTGACAGCCTTAATAAGTTCCATGGTTCAAGAGCTCGAGATCGCGTATAAAAAACTTTTTCTATCGACAGATTTACAGACAGTGCTTGGATGGATCAAGACGAAATCAAGAAAATTAAAAAAACATATTTTTAATGATGAATGGAGACAGGTCTCCTTTAAGCTTGATACAGCCCAATTGCGGGACGCAAGGGGATAATTCAGACGTAAGCACAGAGGGGTTATAGTCATTGACCAGCAAATTTTTAGATTTCGGGACAAACAGTGGCCGGTACAGAAATCCTTCACACACCATAAAGTTCGGCAGATCGATAGAATAATGCGTTAGAACCCTTCAAACAGTGATGTATAAAAAATTACTGCCTATTAAAGAACGTTTTTTTGATTAAAAATGATATTTAGTTTTCACACCGATCGTTAAAAAATATTTTGCCTCGTGGCAGCGTAAAAGTAATATCAAAGTCGTGTTAACAATGGTCAAAGAATAAAACCGACGTGATTAGGCGGAACACAAGATATTTTAAGAAGCCACAAGATAAGCTGTTTCGTGGCGCAATGAAATTAATTTGCTAATATAACGACCTACGAAGAAAGAGTAAAATAAATAATGTTGTGCCGTTTATCGATAGCATCGCCATTCTACAGGAAGAGAGACGTGTTAAAAAAATGGATAACACCTTATTTAAAAACAACCTGATAGTACATGATGGTCAATATCTAGCCGTGATACTCTTCATTCGCAAATATCACCGATATTACCTACATACCAACAACAAGACCGTGATTAATAAATCGCACCCAGTTTGAATACAACCTCAGCAATTATGGTCCTGCATGGTCTTACCGCTCTTAGCGGTTCTCCTATGACTACGAACAGTGACAATAGATCCAGTTCATGTGGGGCATGTGGGAAATCAAGGAATTAATTAATAAAAGTAGATGAACAAAAACTTTTCAAGCACGCCTGGCAAAGCGACATGCAATAGATTTTTATTCCTGTCGATGCGCAACACATGGGTGGAATTTGGTAACTGATGATACTGACCGTAAAAAAAGCATTGTATTTTATACTAAAAGATTACTTATTGAGCGGTAAATTATTATTCACTGCTATGGCGGAAACTAAACAGTCAGTTAACTCGCGACCGCTAATGCACGTGTCGCTCGACCCTGGTGATAGTGAGGCATTTCAGTCTTGTTATTTTTTCATAGAAAGCTTGTCTAACAAAATTAAACTTGGTGAATATCAGTAACGATTAGGATGTTCAAGGCAGTAGAAAGGAGAATCGTTAGAAAATGCTTTTTGGAAGCGCTGGTTACGGGAATACGAACCAAATATCTTTAATCAGAAAAAATTGCTGTAAGAGACTTAGGAAATAAAGGAGGAGACGCAGCCATTGTCGTAGATTTAAAAGCTCATTACCATAATATCTGAATTCATAACGCATAATATATCATTTCTTATTTGAGTTTCTCTGTGCAGTTCCTAGTTTAGGCATTTTTCAAACGATTCTACATATTTACATAAGTTATCTATCGGCTTTATGTAATATTTTAAAACACTTTCTTCTGTATGTGCCTTCATTATCATTAAGTGCTGCATTTTCGATTGATTTGATTATTATATTTCCTTTCGTTTTTCCTAAATCTTAACACGGCAATATCTGCTCTACACCGTTATTTTTAATTGCAAGCCTATGAATTTGAACACTTCTTGTTTCGTCCTATCTACATTTTTATATTACAGCTTACACTATTTGTCTTTTAAATCCCATGCTTAGTCTCCCTAGCCCCAATGTTTGTTCTTTTTATGTTACCCTTTTATTTCTAAATAATAATACATTCAATTTTTGTACATTTTTTTTCTATATTCCAACTATTTGTTCAGTTCACCTGTAATATTTCTTGTCTGCTTAATCATTTCGAAATCCAGTTTAATAATTTTTCAACCTTTTGCCTCCTTGATATTATCATTTTTAGTTTATCTGCTATAAGTAGGATTAGATTGAGTTACCAAAATTTCATTTTTTTGTCATATTTACTAAACTTTGGTTAATTGTTTGATCCAAATATTTCTGTTCCATCTCTTTTAGTCGGTTTTGAGACTCATTTCCTATTATTTTATTTCCATATGATAAATTTCTTACAATCCCTTACATTTATTGCTTCTTTTTATTCTTAAATACTATTGCCTCCGATTTTAAAAGTCATCGGCAGATGCTCAGACTTACTTCTTATAACCATTTTTAAAGTTTTCACAGCACTACAGCCCTCCGCCTTTAACTCTAATACTTAGTATTTTGATCCCTACCCTTTTCCTGCATTAGTTATCTTCCTGTCCCAATCTCAACCTGTATACCTATTTTTTATTACTAATCATAAGGTTTCGCTCAATTGAAAGAGTATTTTGCCTTCACTCTTTAGCACTTTATCCTCTGACTTACTTTGGCTACAAACATAATTGTCAATTTCTATTTACTCCCCTTTTATCCAAGCATCTAAATCACGAGCTGTTAAAATATTATCTCTGCCTTCCACTCCTGGTTCAATTTGACATTTCAATTTTCCTTGAAACTTTTTCTTTAATATACAGCACAAATATTCGTACATTATTATGTTTTTATATCTAATACTTGTACCATATTTTTATTCATCATTTGTAATCATTTAAATGTTTTTTATGTCTACTAAGATCCCCCTTTTGTCCTCGTCTCTTGACTAAATAGTTATTTGGTTTATTTTACAAAGAAAGCCACAGAATTTCCCGTTAGTTGGTGGGGGACTGTAGAGTGCATTCGGTCGTAGTAGACGGTTGTGAGAAGACGGAGTGGAGGGCAGTGGAAGTTTTACGTAAAATGCCCCATACAAATAACTATTTAATATAGGAAGATTTATGGTGCATGTTCTATTAAGCAGACCCTCTCTTACCATCTTACATATTAACAGTTATCTTCAAGACATAACAAAAAATAGGAAATGTAGATAGAGACCAAAATTTTCAAAGGCCTTGAGGCCTTCTTAAGATCTAACATGGCGGCTTCGAGATGGCGGCTCTAATGCAGCAGGTTACCCAGCAATTTAAATGATTTGTTGACAAAAGTTATTTAAAAATGTTATTTAATTTTTTTAGAGAAGGTACTACTGATAAGGGTAATTAAAATGTTTACACATACAAATATACGTGAAGTTTTTCCGAAGACTACGCTGGCTGAGCTTGCCAAGTATCCAGCCCCGTAATGCTTTGTGTGATTGCTTGCAGCAATAACAATAGTCAGAAAAAAGAAACCAAATTTTTACACAAAATTATTGACCACATCATTATTGTCCACGATAGTGCTGAACACAATAAATTTATAATTCTACGCACAGTCCAAATAATTTTAACTAAAAATTATAAAACGCAATATTATTCAGAAGAAAGTAGATACAATAAAACCGGGCACGGAAATAGTGAGTACATTAATATTAAAAACGAGACTCTTAAACATAATAATATTGACAATAGTATAGAAATATTTATCATGCAAAAATCTCTGAATCTTTAACACAATCGATGAATACAGTGTACACGTTTAGATATTCAAAACTAACATAATTCAACACAAAATGAGTAAGCGTTTGTGTCAAAAAATCAATACAAAGTGTAGATAAATATTTTTAAACTTAAGTAGATGTTCTAATATTGCATGGATAATAATATGAGTCCAAAGTGATGATTAAGATAGTGCAATAAAATAAGTGTAGCATTTAATACGTGTTGATCTTAAGAGCTAAGTCTAAGTGTGATAAGGCAGATTAGTGCCAAAGAATAGTAGTATACAAAAATCCTAGGTACACACGGATACAAAAATGGAAGCAGAGTAATTATTACGATTGGTAATTTTCTTTAATCATTAGCGAGATTTAAGGCATAGAGAGAAGCATATTATTACCATTATTGTCAGAAAATTTATTTGAATGCAATTCTTTTTAACTTTTGTTAATTTAAAAAATTCCAATTATTTTTGGTACATTTACAGATTTAGTAATATATCCGCAATATTCTCTGTATTAATTGTATAGACACCGAGACTATTCTACGTATTCAAATCAACATAATAACACCTTTTCTGAAGACAATACAAATTTTCTATGGAGACACCAGCAATTCACTGTTTTGCGCTGGGTTTTGTACTAACCCATTGACATACAGATAATAGATTCATCGGATTAGGTCCTAGTTATTTCATGTTTAAGTATACATTGTATGGTTTTAGTATGTCGTCAACACTACTTTATGTAATTTTATAACAAAGACATTGAAAGATGGTAGGAATAACACTAATAATGCAATGTAGACGTATAATACATATTCATGACTTTCAACAATTGCATAATCAGAAGAAAAGATGATACGTGAAATACAGGGTCTTTGCAGAAGTGCAATACGAATAAAAGACATAGGCTTTTACACTTACTGGGTTTTCTGTCCAAGTATACATTTATGCACAATAAATATTAAGATAAGACTTGAACGTAATCAATTTTACACGAAGAAAACGGCTTATACCACACGACAATTAATATCTTCTCCAAAAATAATGTACTAATAAAAGTTTGCAATCTTATATATATTATTCTATTGCATTTCAAACTTATTTGACCTTTAACATCCTGCTTACTTAGCATCACAATATTTTGACAATATTTTGAGGAGAATATTTTCCTATTATAGTCACATGCTTGGTTTAAAATTTTTATTCAAACCATTAGCTCTAACGTATTCCAGAAAATATCTAGCAGTTATATGTTATGAAGCAACGAGATTTCTTAGCTTAATAAAGTGAAAGAATTTCAAGCTACTTTTTTTTCCTGTAACAAATCTATTGTACAATTATAAAAATAAATTTAAATACATATATCAGACGTACAAAAATTTATAACGAATAAAAACAAGCTAATAAATTTAAAAAAAAGCTTTAAAAAAAGTTAGTAGTAAGACAGAGTCAAGTCAATGACAGACAGTATTCTGTTGCAGTACTCTGTAGCCTGGTCGTTGGCCAGCTTGTTTTGTGTATAGAAGGCCGAGTTCTAAGTCTTATGATGAATATGCTTTTTGAAAAATCAGCCACACAAGGTCACCAGTAACATCACGCATTAAAAGCACTTAAAAAAATGTATGATCGACTTTTTTTATCTAAAGCTACAAAATTTATTAGAATAAGGTTAAAATAATATTAAGCATACGGAATAATTATTATCGTCTGCTGAAATTATCTCTATACTATTTATGTACAAATATTCATCTGAAATTAGTTTATATAGTTGGATATTTCTTTACTGTGCACAGTTCCGTGGTTCTATTCTATGTATTGGGATTCTTGATATAACCTATTTAATATGTTGAAATCCATATTCATACACATATTTTTTCTAGGGAACAATAGAAAATTCAGAAATCTGGCCGTTTCATCACTATTCTTTTTATAAATATTGTCTTTCGTGGAAGAATATATCTTTGAAAGTGGCAAGAAGTAAAAATAAAAGTTATGTACACGATTTTCTTACAGGACGGAAGTTTGAAAATGTTGAACTATTAAACAATGGTAATTTTCTCAGATTATTAGAGAGTAAGGTGAAAAGTGTGAGGTTATAATGTTCTTATCTTTTACTTTCTTTATTTTTTAGTTTATGGACTCACGGAATCAGGAACGCTTACAGCAATTATGGGACCAAGGTAAACTGTTTGATAAATTATTTTCAATATCCAAATAGTACTTTGAGTAGCAAGTCAAGTCGCAGTGGGCAAAAAATTCCATATTATACTGCAATACCTATATGTATCGAAATCTTCAAATACTAGTTTGCAGTACAAATATTGATAGAAGTTGTTCTTAATGTGATTACGATTTCTAAATACTTTTACCAGTAATATGCTTATTTTTCTCGTCAAGCCTATCTCAGAACACCTTTTAACGTAGCACAATGTAACTTATTCTTATTTATGTGGTTATAAAAGTTATTTCATATTCTATTTATTAAGATAGTTGTCAGAAAAAATGATTGCCTTTTAATGAGGATATTACGTTAAAAACAATCAGCTTTCCATTTAGTACGTCGGATAAATGTTTCAAATATGTATGACATTTTTATTCCTTCTAACATACATACAAAAATTTACAGCGATAAAGCAATTTAAGTTTTTGAAGTGGAGGCAAATGATGTTAGAACAGCTATGAATTTAAAGTCATTGTGACGAAGATTTTCTCCACTCCAAATCCAGAAAACCATACGCGTTTAATATTTATTAAGATCACCTAATAAAAGTTATTACTTTTTGTATGCAACATTCTGATTGTATCATGCATTGTATGCATCATAAGGCTCTATGCGAAAAAAAATGGTAATCTGATAACTTAAGGACGTTCCATACACTTAGCGGGAGGAAACATTTGAGGGGTAAGGGGAAACAGGCAGCGAGTGAAGAATTGGCAACGCTGCACAAAATCGATGTATTTACACACACAGTTCTACATGTACTCAAATTATACACTTACGTTAATTCATACATACACAAATAAATTTCCGTTTGCGGAAAGCGATTCTGAGACTTACGGCCATCTGGGGGGTGAAGCCGGAAGCTCGAGTCGCTTCACGACATTGTCGTTTTTTTTTTCAACCGTTGTTTAATTTTTTTTTTCGGAGAAAAAATCAGATGATCTTCGCGAAACATGGCATTCGATCAATTAATAACATAATCTGTGACATATAAAAAAGTTGGAAAAATCATTGGGCCAATATTCTTAAAACTGTGTTTTTATCAGTTTTCCCATAAGCGACCGTGTTAAAATGACTGAACTTTGAAATTCAATATCTCGAAATCGAAATAAATGAATCTTTTGAAATTTCGACAGGATTATTATAACAACAATACGAACGTCTGGTCTAAATGTCAAAAAAATTCATTGTAAGGTTTTATCTCTACTGAACCCTAGCAACATTGTTATTATAACAAAATAAATCCGAGTGAAGTCAAAGATGTTTTAAATAATATAATTACGTTAAATTTAAGAAAAACTAATTGAGTCGGTACCTTTAGATATGTATTGCGTCATTCCTTTAAGCTCAGTATATTCTGACAACTTTCTTGAAAGCAGATATGTTATAGTACATACTACTTAAATATCAGAAAAATTCTTTACATATTTATTTTGTTAAATGGAACTGTTACGTTCATCTGTTAGTATTCCTTAAATACTAATCGACCCACATGATATAATTTACATTGTTGCTTATAATAGAATATTCGTATACTTTGCTACGAAAGGTTATATCATTGTAAATTTATCTGGCCAACATGATGAATCATACCCTGGACAGCTTTGCATAACATATCAGAACACATTCAGAATATGAGTGTATGCCACCATAATTTGTTAGTCGAATTAAAAATCAGTAATCATTTACGATTAGAAAAATAGAGAACAGTTTTATAGAATTTCTTATGATACATGTATGTAGAGTTTTTAAGACTTTATTTCGCACATAATACTTGTATATCGTAAATGAAATTTCTGAGAACTAGAAAAAAAAATCACTACATTTTCTATGAAAAGTATCGTTTTATCTTGATTAAAAAGTATTTAACGATTTCGCATCGAAGCTCTCTAAGTATGTTCTGATACGTAAGGTATTACTGAATCGTAAGCAAATCTGTTAAGAGCTAAGGAAAAAAATGAGTAACTAAAGTGCCATTAAAAAAATATCTTTGACAGAGCGAAGTGAAAATTTCAAGATAATCAAGAGTGACTATAATATAATCTAGTAGCTTTTATGAGGGAGAAATCAGGATCATCACGCTCCCTGCGACGACAAAAAAGTGGAGTGGACTGGACATAGCTTACGTGCAGACCAAAGTATATATATTAATTATTTGCATACGTAGGAAGAGCTTCTAAGTTCTAATTAATAAAGGTATCTGATGAAATTTGACAACAAACTCAATACATAATATGAAATAAGGATACTTGATGTGTCGGAATAAAATTATCTTAATAAAATTATAATTTTACGTAAGTGTCTGCTGTAAATTTACGAGAAAATCAGTCAAAACAGAGATGCTCCTTTGCTGTTTATTCGATTTCAATTTTACAAAGCTATTGCCAAAAAATTTCCTACAATTTCACTTATTTAGAATCTCGGAACTTAAAGTGTTTAAAAGCTAGCTGCGATTGTTGTTAGTTTCTAATTGTTTGGGCATAAATAATTATACTCTTATTTATAGACTAATTATTTTAAAAATTCTAGTTGGTAAAGTTGTTGGTGATAGTTTGAAGAATAAGGTAATCTTTAAAAAATTAGAAATAATTTCAAAATAAAATGTTTAACTGACTTTTTTAACAATTTATAGCATGCAATTATGATGTATTGAAAGTTTGATTAAATAATCTTTTTCCAGAAATACCAGGTACCCTTATTTTGTATTATGTAATCTATTTATTGTCAAATAATATCAGGTAACCTAAATGATTATTTAAAATTCGTTTTCCAACATATAAGACTACTTGTGCGAAATTTTTTTTCTACAATAGAAGTTGTGAAAAAAAACCTGATTAATATTTATACTTACAATCAGTTAAGGGGGCTCCTGCGCAAAGTGATACCAACCCGAAAACAATTGAGTTAGTTGGTATCACTGCTGATAAATGTTGTGTATACATATACATGATACGAGCATCATCTGCACCAACATATGTATGTGTAGCTGTATGGTAAAAAAATTATAATACTCAGACTCTACCAATACTCCACGGAATAACTCGAGTTTCTCTACGGGTACCGATATTTTGCAAGCTACTATCTTATAGTTGAGATTTTTTTCTTTAAAACAGTTCGTGTCTTGATAAGCAACTCCTTGATTACGGTTAGAAGATAAAGATGTTTTACTTTACTCCATAAGAAACGGTGTATTATGTGCAAATTTTGAGAGGAAATAGCTTGAAATTTTCTAAGGCTGAGGGGGTAAATAAGGACACTGTTGGGATCAATGGGTTCTCGTTCGTTCAAAAAATTGCACTTGACCTTTTAACTTCTTTCACTAGAGCCCCCTCAATTATTCACATCGGACTGGATTACCTGATTGAAGCTTAGAGACGAAGATCGATACAAATTAATTTTGACTAGGTAGGTCTCGAGTTATGCTTCGAGACCTAGCACCAGCTACTCCAATCAAGGATCGTCAATCCTTGTTAATACTCTGATTCCTATTGCAACGGCGATTTTTCTGGACTAGTTATTTTTCTTTTGTTTGAAACAATAAAACGTAGTATCATAAAAATGATGGATGTACACAACTATTGAGCTTAAAAAAAATACCGTGTGTAAATAGTTTCTTAAATGATGGACTTGCTCAGATACGATACAGAAGTGTCATATACCCAATGAAAGTAGCGCTTTATGATGGTTAGTTAACTAAAGTTTTGATTTCAACAATTCTCCAATGTGATAGGCAGTTTGAAAATTAAAGTATTATTATGTGTCCGGCAGCAGGTGGTTCAAAATCTTGAAATAATCGCTACAAAGTGTTTAGTCAATGATTGGTTCACACAGATCTCGTGCTCTCATAGTCGTAGAATCCTCAAAATTACTAAGACGTTAGTACGGCAAAAAAGCATCAGCCAGGGTTATTTTAAAGATTTATTGGCACGCTGCACGTGCTACTACACAGACAGATACAACAAGATATTTCTTCGAGGTACTCTTACATTACGACTCAGATAAGCTTGATAATTTATGAATGCCTTACACTACTAATCCAAATATTGCAACAAAAGCAAACTTAGCTCTTCCGTGCAATGTAAGTATATGATAATAATTGACTTATACAGAAAAAATATTATTCTTGTCTAATAAAATTTATAGGTGCTCAATGTCATAGCTTAATAAATTTATATCTGATTGACTACCAATTCTAATAAGATAATTGACTAGAATCGAGGTTAGTTAGTGATATTGACTAGGTTAAACAGAAACTATGTTTTTCTCGAAGAATTTTTCGATCCTTTTGAAGTATATTAAACCTATCTATAAGTGTTGTTCTTAGTGTTTACAAGTCTAAAAACACAGAAAACTTAATATTTTGCCGAGATTGGATATCAAAGTAGCAGGTTGCAGGGTTCCAGCGATATTCAATGAAGGTGATCTAGTTTAAACAAAGTCTAGTACTACCTGCTTAGCCAGTCGTGAGGCTACACATAACTTCAGACAAAAAATACTTCAAATTTTGATTTAGGCTTTGATGTGTCTTTAAAAGTTTATAACGGCAGTTCACCCAGAAAATAAATCAAAGATTTCTGTTTACTAACATGCAGCTCATTTTTCTAGATAATCTTTTAATTTTTATATGACTCATACAGAATCACTTCTAAATCTCTGTGGCTGATATTTATCTTAACTGATCAATGACTTTAGCAAGTTAATCTAAAAGAGGACGTTTTGTCCACACAATAGTTTGATAGGAACATTACAAAATGAATAGGCATTCATTATGGAATTTTTTCTCGGCAAACGACTAAAAATATTTCTAAACCCTCTTCTAATAGATTTGGGGTTATTTGAAAGTTTATTTGTCGATCGACGATCTTGGTAATCTCAGAGAGTTAGAGAACTATTTATGTTAAAAGATATTATAAAAGAATCAGAAGGTCGCAGATTTAATTAACAGAGATGCTTATTATTTCATGTAAATACCTTAATTTATTACAATTTAATATATAAATATCAAATAGTTTTATTCGTGATAATGTATCAGATAAGCTCAAGGAGAGTTTAATGTATAAGTAGTAGACTAGTAGTATTAGCAAAATTTTACGTCCAAATTCCTTACTCCTGGTTTTTTTTAATCGCTGTAAAATAGCGTTATGCATGATATAAGTAGAAAGTTACACTTTAGTCCTGGAGTTTTATCCGTTATTAATAAATCAATCGTTTAACGAGGGAGGTGGAATAAAAATAGAATTAATAATTAATATTATCGAAATATATAATTGTATACAAATTTTAAAATGCGATATTTTTTAGTATTCATTAGATATTAGCGAGACTATAAGTTCTATTGATAAATGTTAATCATAAAAGTTATAGCCTACATTAGTATCTACAATTGAAAAAAAAAATAACTCTACGACAAGTAGTTAAATTACAAATTATAAAATAACACAGAGAAACGGCATTTTCGTTGATAATAAATAACTATTGTGGCGATTTAGATAGGATGCTCAAAATCGACCAAAATATAGTATTAGTCATGCCAAAGTAGTTGTCTAAAAATCAAAACGACTTACTAAATAGTTATTGCACAATGTAATTTGCAATTTAAAAAATTCGAAAACTTCAATTCATCCTAAAACATTTTGGAGGGATCGTACATTACTGATATTTATTTTGCATGTTTAGATTGTCATATACTTCAATACCCAATATTAAAACTTGCGGTTGTTTCATAATATGTGAGTATTTTCCACTATAATTGATTATCAGCCTAAGTAATTGCGAAATAATTCATTAATTAGGCACAACTGAGTAATAATATAAATTTCATCGTGCTGCTAAAATTTTTCTGGGAATTTAAAAAAAAGGTGTTGTACTACTAATAGAAGCGAAGATAGATTTTTTTTAAAACAGCTGTAACTTTATTGATAAACATTAAGACATAAAATTTGGGAATAGCAATTTTCAAGTTTTATCCATTTTGCAGTCTCCATGTTATACTGTATAGGACTGTCTGTATCCTCGCTACGACGTGCGCAATGTGCCGTTTTTGTCTTACAATCCGTAATTTTGCCTGATGCTAGTATCTGGGGAAGCCCCGAGTGGTGGCTCGGCCACCAGCTTGGATCGCTGGCCACACTATTGGATCGTGGATCTTTAAATCAGAGGCAGCGAAAAAATTTGTGTTATCTTGGCTTCTTTTGGTTCTACGTTCTTTATTGTTTAATTTTGGGTAGCCCGTCTATTTACTTATATATTCGTCGATAGATCCGATTTATTTATTTTCCTACTTTCTTGATTGACTAAATTTTATTGTACTTGCATAAATGAATGAAACAACAGCATTTTGCATTTTATTGCAGTATTTATTAATACATTCTAAAAATTATCGCTACGCAGTGCTTTATAGTGGATACGATACAGTGTAAATTATTCTTTCGACGCCATAGACCCGTGTAGAGTGCTTGTATACTACAATCACGCAACGATCGAGATCTACTCTCTCCACTACAGTCATTTAGCCGCCCAAAACGAGTCTACGGCTTCTTCTCACTTCTTTCTCAGTTGAGAATACTTTCAGTTGCTTTCCAGAAGAGATGCTGGCAAGAACTAGCGTACAAAGCACCTTTGCATCAATATTTAGGACTACGTGTTTATATTTATTACTCTCCTTAAGTTTTTCTTTTAGGTTCGTAGTTGTAAGAAGCATGGACCGAAATGCTCTGATGTATGTCTTTCATGTGGAGGGCAGTCATGTGAAAGTCGAGTAGTCGTAGAAGAGATTTTTGTATACACGCGGAAGTATATTACGCCATTGTATGCGATTATGATGATAATAAAGATGATAGTGCTACTTTTTCTGTAGTAAAACGACTTCGAATAAGATAGTTACTTTACTATAAAGCTCTGCGTGACAATAATTTTAACATGTATCAACAAATACAGTATTTCAATGCGAAATAATGTTATTTAATTCATTAATGCAAGTGGGATAAAATTAATTTACTAAACGAGGTAGGAAAAAGAATTACTCATATCCATTGGCAAAGATGTAATTAGGCTTATTGTTTTTAAATAACAAGTTGCCCTAAATTAAAAAAAAGAAGAACGTAAGACCTGTAGAAGCTAAGATGATGCAAATTTCTCTGCTGCCATGGATTTGAAGAGCCGGCTCCAAATGTGCGGCAAGCAATCTGATCAGGCAGATGAGCCGTCGAAAACGCTCGGGGCTTCCCCAGATCTCGGCTTCGGGCACAATTAGGGATAGTAAGAAAAAAACGGCACGTTACGCACGTCATAGCGAGGATACAGACAGTCGTATACAGTATTACATGGAGACTGCAAAAAGTTGACTTGTACCTCTACATTCGCATGACTTATATTACATTTTGGTGGATTTTGAGCATTCTATTTCGATTGCGACAAAAGTTATTTAATAACAACGAAAATGCCGTTTTTCCGTTATTTCAAGATGTGCAGCCTAACTATTTGTCGTAGAGCAACGTTTTTTTTTAAATTGTAGATAATTATGGAAGCTACAACTTTTATGATTAACATTTTTCAATATGACTCATACTTTCGCGAGTATGTTAATAACGGACGAAGCTCCAGGACTAAAGTGTTACTTTTAACTTATATCATGTATGATCTCATTTAAGAGCATGTATAAAAGACCAGGCGCTAGGAATTTGGCATAAAATTGGCCTTGGGATGTCTAATTCTACTAGTCTATAAGGAGTATCTAGCTAATACGGAAGTCAGACAAAAAGTCTCTTTAATTACTCTGAATAGCTGCCAAACCAACGAGATAAAACCAAATTATTTAAATCGACTAAAGTGAATCCATCTCCAGACTTGTAGGAATCAACTTTTATCAAATAATATGCTACGGAACTTAATAAAAACCATATGATAAGGTTACTATAGCTCTATCAACTAAATAATATTTTGGTTCAATCGAAATAATGTTAACTAATTTTCTACTTACAAATTCCTAAACATAGTAAAAAATTTTAGCGATGGCCATGTTTCCGTGTGATCAATTCTTGCTATTTGGTTCAATGAAGATTATTGTGTCAGCCAGGTCACATAATAAGTAACGCAACTTTGATAAAATGAAGACTAGGATAAAATATAGCTGATGTAAAATTTGTTACAAGGTTTACTGATAAAATTACAAAATGTTAAACTTACTTTTGTTTAACACAAGTGACTGGCATATATTAGTAGAAACTAAAAGAAAACTAAATTGAGAGATTGTGACAGCCACGACGGCTGTATATGATAACTGGTGAGTGCCCTGACGTGTCGACTCCACAACCCGTGGTAAACAAGGAAGCTGTCAGGTTGTCTATACTAACCAAACAAGCTGATGATTATTTTACATGCAATTGTTGAATAGGTACAGAACAGCGTATTACTATCAGATTGAAAACTAAATGAATAACCTCAACCCTGAAATCTTACATTATACTAGAACGACTAGCTTGACATTAACCAATAATACCACTTGCAGAACCTTTACCAAATAAAGCTTCTAGATGACTAAATTGTACTTGACGACGAGTGACATTATTTAAAGTGCCTTTTAGGGATAAAATAATTGTTTTTACTCTATAAAAAATTTTATTTTTTTAGTTTTAAATCTGTATCATTCATAAACGTTCTGCTGAATGTATTTTTTAGATCTGATCTTGTTTGAATAAGGACGTATGGAGTATTATTAGTAAATGTTGAGCATACACTATATTTCATAAAAATAATTGAATACGTCAATAACATTATGAGTCTGTGAGCAATCAGTATATTTATTTTTTATTGATAATATAAAACCATATGATCTGAATTCATACCTTATCTTATGTTCGACTTGTGTTTTTAAATCCTTTTTATGACTTGTTTCTCAAAATTTATAAGTTTGGCTGCATTATCAATGACTACGTTTGTACAATTCACATATAAAAAAAGTTTGAATAATTTATTTCCGAACACACAAGCATGACTGTAAGATATGTCCAATTAAATTAATTTACTTAGTGTCCTCTAAAAAATCCTTGTGTTAATTTTAAAATGGAGATTAATAAATTTCGGTAGAAGTCTTTTAAACTGACAGACTTTGCAGATTCTAATTTTTTCAGATCATTCGATTCCATCCGAAATCTTCATATCTATTTGCTTAAAATTTTATGGCAAAAGTAGTTTTAAAGTCAATCTGTTCAAACAAATCACGATATATACTTTTGTATTTATATTTTTATTTAAAATCAACAGTCAAGCTCTGTAATTATCGTTTTTATAATAATCATATTTTCTCGCGCTATATATTTTTCTGGGAAATCTCTTGTAAAAAGGTCTTAAATACATAGCGGAAGCATATTTGAATTAGACACGCAAAATATAGCTTCATCGTTTATTTTTGAATTTTCTGCTCTTGATGTAACATATTTCCTACATCGAAAGGGCTTCTATTGACAGATATTTTAATTACCGGAAAATAGTATAATTATTAAATCATACTCGGTAATCTAAATCTTTATGCTATCATTTATTTCAAAATCCTAAATATCAGCGGAGTAAAGAGCTGGATTAAGTATATATATTTTTTTTTCGAATTCTTCAGAGTAAAGGTAAAGTTAGTTTTGCATCATTCAAGGTTATTGAATTTTTACTTATTAGAGCTAATTATGAGTTATAATTCTTAGCGACCCATTCAAATAAAAAAAAACTGTATGTCACAAACAGCAAAGTTGATAAGTTTAGATATTTATTTTAATTTTAATCTATCTTATCAAGTTTATTACTGACTGAAATGGTGTTATTGATTTTAAAATAACATATTTAGCTCAAATTTATCCAACTGCTGAATTACAAAATACACAGAGAAACATTTTTTAACGAGTTTTCTTAAAGGAAATAATTTTTTTTTCTTTTTGTAAATGAAGGTTAAAAGTGTTTCAAAATAAAAAAATTAAATACAAAAGGCATTGTCATTTGAAATCTGCAAGTCTGTCCATATATTTTATCCCAGTAAAAAAAAAGTGCTAAATAATGCTAGGTACGCGATGTATACGATAAATAGAATTAGTACTATCCCACAACTGGAGTAAATTTATTAAATTTTTTGGATGATGGTTGAAAATTGCGTGTTAGCTAGTGTAAGTGATACACACATAGTTTGTGTGTGTACATCATTGATACGTCAAATTGATGTTATCATAAGTAGCTATTTCTGAAGTGACTTTGGTGCAAATAATCATTCACACGAATTGTTTGGCTGCAATCCTTTGCAAAGAGAAAGCTCTGCAGTGTTATGTTAGCCGATGTAATAATTATCCAGAGACAGGACCGTTAAAAATTAATTGGCACAAATTTTTCGAAAAAGCATCAATTGTGGAAATTAAATACCAATGTTGATATGATACTGATTATTCAGCTTAAGAATACTTGTACAGGTTCGAGAAAAATTTATGTTCATGTATTTACTACAATATAAATAAAACTTAAGAGACATTTATTTTTTCCAAAACAGCAGTCTGCACATCTCAAAATCTTGCATAACTCGTTGACTATGGATGAATCTCTTACCAGTATTACTGCACTTGATTTTGCAAGGAATTATGATTTTACAGAACAAGACGCGGCTCAGAGTTTACATTAGAAAAATAAATAAAATACTCTTGCTACAGCGGTTATTTATTATTAAGGGATGTACTTCCTAAATAAATATTTGAGATTTAGGGGTAGTTGAATTTTCTAAAAATTTAATACATGACACAATAGCAGTGTATTGTGTGCAAGATAAATTATATTAATACTGGCATGAACAATTTTTGATTGTCAAGAAAGGGTTCATCTTACGAATGGTATACTCGAAAGACAGAATTTTGCAAACATATGATAGTATTCAAGTGATTTGAGTATTACAGTAGAATAGCACTTTGATGCTACCGAACACGTCAAAAATTCGTTATATGAAATTGATGCGTCAGTCGATAGGAATGCAAGGCAAAAACATTGAGAAAAATTTTAAGCAAATAAATTATCGCATGACAAGGACTATACAAGTGATCTAAACAGTATTTTAAAACATATCATAAGCTACTTTCTCTCCAAAGAGTGTTGTATGTTAAAGAAAAAAGCAGTCGACCATCAGATCGTTTTCCGCTTTAGAAACATTGCATTTATGTATTACAGTTCCAGAGAAGAAAAAAGCAAAATCAAAAGTTTGCATGGAAAGAGTAATGCAGCTCTAAAAACTAGTAAAAAATTAAATTGATAAAAACATTATTTATCTTACTAAAATATTTAATGTTTATTATGAGTGTAATCATTTTGTTTGTTAATATATTTAACGTTAAAAGCAGACCATACATTATCTCTATGTCTGATACGTGTAGAAATTTTTACATTTTGGAAATGTGGAATAAATTTTAGATTTTAATTATTTCAGCTTGACATGCAAAATTAGCAACTAAGTAGGTTAATTCGAGAGATCAGTTAAAAATCTATCAATACATATGGTTGGAACATTTTTCAGGGTATTACTGCCCTTGTTTGTGCGAGCTAAGCCAATGGAATGCATCACGATGGCATGGCATGCTAAGTCATCAACTGCACTGCTCGCTTACCAGCTGGCTTTTGTTTTTATAATTGTAAAATCCCACAAACTCAATGTTCCGATTTTGAGAACTCGTTTCAGCTAAATTTTTATCTTTTTTTTCCGATAAAGATGTTTATCTTACTATTAGAGGTGTCCTCGTTTGCGAAAAATAATTTTCAACAATAAAATATGGTGTTGACCTATAAATTAAATGTTTTGAAAAAAATTAGCGAAGCCTTTAGAATGAGGAGTATAAATGCATTAATTGTTTGTTTTGAGATATTACTTTACTACTTTCTGATGGTTTTCAAACGAGTTCAACATTTGAGTGTCGAAACACCGTCGGCGGCTTCAGTGGCCCATGATTATCTGACGCGCCTATCAATAGGTCCGCATTTTTCATGTAAACATTAGAATAGAAGTATACTTATAATCAGGGTTGCATAGAATCCATAAAATATTTTGAGTTAATCGAGTGTACATAATATTAGTACAAAATATGTCAACGTATTTTTTTATGTTACACATAAAACTTGTAAATTTAAGTCATTAAATATATTAAGCGAATCAAATGTGTATATTTTACAGCAAGCCACTGTTTAAGTACCATCTTTCCAAAATTAGCATTACACACCTTAATGAAATACTAAATTAAATGACTATTATGAGTAGGTATATTCATTTCAAAAATTGAAGCTTCTATCATTCTCAAAATTATTTTTTCAATAAAGTTAATACATATTAAAACTAATTTGTCCTGTAGACAAATTGTATCGACAAACAATTTTCAATATTTAAAGTGAATTTTGGAATAAAAACTTCAATCTCTATATTTTTATATGTAATCATTCCCGATTTAAAATTTTTTTCAACTTTTTTTGTTCGTTAAAATCGTGTTTTATTGTATACTTTATCGGATAAAGTTCAATTTTAATTGATATGACGCGTACATTTACATGTGATTGAAGTCTAATAGTGAAAGGCCTTATTTACATTCTTCAAAACTTCTGGACACAAATTAGGAGGTATAGTATTAATTGTTTGACTCACGATTTCATAAGATGTATAATAAATACCGTGTTATTTTTTTTCTATTCCTTATACATCAATCACAACTCAAATAAATAATCAATCACTGTGTTTATTCTTTCTGCTTCGTCACGATAAGTTTCTTAAAGAAAGCGTCATGGTAATTACTATAAATTTCGAGACAAATGTTATTAAGTCGCCAGTCAGCTGATACTAAAAATAAATTCATTTTACTTTCACCAATTTTTAATTTTATTGACGAAGAGTTTTTATTGATGGGACTTATATATGTTGTCAATTTAGGTATTTTCAAATTTTTTATAAAAATAAATATTTTACAGTTTTTTTTATCAGTTACTGATTTGCAACTATTTCTGATTTTGGGTAAAATCAAGTGAAAATCCCTACCAAAATGTATCAGTTTTCTACCAAAGAGTTTGCTGCAGCTATATATCTATTTCTAAGAGTATTATGTACTATTTTTCAAGCCTTGTACAGTATTATTCTAGCCTCGTCCTGCAATATCACATTTGCTTTACTTTATGATTTTGATTAGATTCTTATTCCATAGATATGATCTCAATAATATTTTATATTATTGGATGCAGAATAATATAACGACTAATCATACCATTCCTCTGTAAAATTAATTCGATGTATGTCCGTCCATGCAAAAGAACTTTATTTTATATAGAATTAATATAATACATCAATGTCCTGTAAGAAAACGTTATACGAAAATCTCGTGATGTTTTGATAGTATAAGGTATCATCACTGTTACAAATTTATCAATGAATAACTATCTGATCTTTAAGTAATCAATAAAACATAGAATCGTAAGTTATATGGATTGGATATCTTTGTCTACAAATTCTTTATAAAAATCATCCATATTGTGTACCTTCATTTTTACAAGATTTCTATCAAAAAAAAATTCAGTGAGAATTATTTTACTGCTGTTTTTTTATACATTTTTTGTAAAAAGCTAATTTGTGTTTCGTACGTCAATAAATTTCGAGAGAAAAACTGTCTTATAACATTCCAGCAAGAGATGAGTAAATGTTATTGTTAGAGGGCGAATTAATATAGTTATATCGTTCTACAAGAGCAGCTTAGCCGAAACAGCAGCAAACAAGACATTTAGAAGTAAAAGATTCTTGGAAATATTCTGTGTTTAATATAATAAGATTGGAAATTTTACCCCAAGTTCAAAGTATTGGATTAAGTTATTGAATACCATACAATTACACATCGCACGTATCACCATTAGAGTCACCCGATAATCATTTCATTATCAATATCCAACTTAGGTTATGTATGTGAACGATTTCAATAAAATCATTATGGTGCATCGGTATACACATAAGAGATTAACTAAACTATATAGAAAGGTGTATTTACAGGATGTTTATGGTCATAGTAATATACAATTCATTATGGTGCTGACACAGCCCATCTCATATGTACTACAAACCACAGACTTTAATGATTATACCGATGCATCACAATGATTTATTAAAGTTGCTTACATAGATATAGAAAGTAAGATATTATTAATAAAAAGATAATCGGGGGGCTCTAATGGTGATATGTGCGTACATGGTATGCATCTGTTTTTTATGTTTTTATGTAACGGAATTGTTAAATAGACTTGTCTGTAAACGAATAAATGTTTGTATGTGTTAAGCAACTCCTTAAAGAGGGTGCAAGAGATGAACCGAAATATTGGATAGATTGTATTTTTAATAAAGAATCATGCTCAGAGAAACTAATGGTTTCAATTCATGAATAATAACGACTGTTTGAGCAAGAGATTACAAGTTTTTTGTCAAAAAACTATTGCTATGATTGTTTGTTCAAAATTAAAAAAACATATTATAAGTTTTAGGAGAGGATGAACAAAAAAAAACATGCGAACGGAAACGATATCAGGGCTATGACTGTTTGTATGAATCGCTGACCAAGATGAAGGCAAGCTTTGAATTGTGGAAAACGGGAACTTACAGCTAAAATCTTAATAAAACTCTGCAAATAAATATTTATACTTTCTGATTCAATAATGAAATAAAGCTTTTGAAGCTTAACTTTTTAACGAATATTTGACGATTTTATTTTAATCAGAAAAGATTAACCATGTTTTTCTAAAATTATTTATTAATCGTCCAAGTAACCTGGTCCTTAAATTTTTCCGTTTAAAGTCACCCTTCTGTTGTTTACTTACACCCAGCATATAATATATTCTAGAACACAGATTAAACAATGAGGGTAATATAGCATGCCCTTGCTCAGGCACTTTTCAACTTTTCAATGGATCAGATAACTTACCCCAAGTGCGAATCCTTCCTCTATTGCCTTAAGCATATAATTGGAGATTTACAAGTATTGTATTCGAGAGTATCCTGTAATAAGTAGGCAGCAATAGAATCACCCTATAGTTGTAACATGGTAATGTCTCCTTTTTATAATATGAGTATTATAACAGACTCCATCTAGCTGATACAAATACGTTTTATTGTCTATTCTTGTTTTATCACTTTGTTAATTATCGTAAATGATCATTATTCCATGTACTTCATCATCTTACTCAGTATGGAAACTGTACAAGCTGCCATTTTATTTTTGAGTTTTTTCATAGTCAACCGTTTTTCCTCGATTGTTGGTTTAGAAATGTCTGGTCTTGCAACATATATTGTCATCATTATTGTTGTATGTCTTGCGGTATTTGTGTGTACATGAAAGAGCCATTTAGTATAGTTTTTCCATCGTTCTCAAATCCTGATCTTGTTTGTCATATGGTTGTGGGCTTTGTTTGTTGTAAGTACTGTTCGATTTTAGTATCCTTTTTAAGCTAGGTTTATTCTGGCATACGTGTATTTTATGTATATTTTTATTGTTATAGTTGATAATTTTATTCCAAACTTCATTTATTTCCCATTACGATTTTTTTCTACTCACTATGTTTTTACCGCTTATTTTCTACCTTTCCATTTTTCTAAATTACTCTTAATATCGTTGCCTTGATATAATACTTTTGCTTTTTGTCGTTCTCCGATTGCTATATCACATACAATTTCAACCCATGGTTTGTTACCATTTTTAATTTTTATTTGATCATGGTTTTGCCTGAATTCCGGATCATGTTTCTAATGTTTCGTTTTGTCTAATCTACATTAATCGTCTGTACTGATTCACACTTAGCCTTTGTTTGACAATAAGGCAGCTTTGTGACTTCTTGTTGCTGATATTTCACGTGCTGAGTACTGTCTTTTAGTTAAGCTTAAGCAAATTTTTATTTGTTTCAGTTATATTTAATTGAAGTTTTCCGGATATGGTCCACAGGATTCGTTTAATTGCTTCAACTAAGAAGTAGTCCGAGTAATAGGAATCAATATTAATCAGAAGCTATATAAGTAGCACATCGCGCATTTTTGCGATGAGTAGACAGCGATTATTTAAACCGTAAACACATCAGTGGAAAAGATAGCTCAAGAATCAAAACCTTATGCATCGAAAAAAAATTTCTTTTAATTTTACGGTCGATAAGAACAAGCCTTGGCAAAGGCTAGCTGGCATAAGATTATTCTGCCATGTTAAAAATATAAGCAATTTTAAGGTTTTAGTCTTCCATTACCTTTGACAAATAAATTGCATACTATGAGACACATCTGCATACGCATCTGCCACTAATGGTAATAGTGATAAAATCTTTTAATCACTTTAGCATTAAGTCTCATGTCTGCTACCATCTTGGAGGTTCTAACGCATTTAGTGGAAAGTTACAGAGCAGATGGTGATACAGCAACGACTGCTCAAATTGTAAACAATACCATCTGCTACTTATTCACAGATACTTGATACGAAATAAACGCTATAGAGGTAGATTATTGTAGAATCTAGGCCTGACGAGACTCATATAAAATTTGATAGCATTTAGTCGTGATCAAGACGTATTAAGTTATAATGCTGGTGGAAAATTACAGTCTAAGGTCAACTATAAATAGCTACTTTAACGTCATGACTTGTCTTAGAATAGTTTAAGATTAAGCTGAAGATTATCGCGAAATTGTTGTAAATGTTAAAGACAAACTTATATTTTCAAAAGGATATGTGATACTGCAAACACTATTCAACTACTAACTTAAAAAAATTCTAGTATATTAACATTAAAGTTCTTTTGGCTGTGCCTTAAGTTGAAAATAAAGACTTCCCTTCAATGTCTCTACTATAATTTCTGCAAAAAGATTGGTTTATATCCATGAGTTGCCAAACATGGGAGTTCTATTTACTTCCTCTTTCACCCGCAACATAAAAGCATGCATACACTGTCATTTTATCCAATACGGCACAAAAGCCGTGCTGTATTATTTAAGCCTTCAAAACTAATTGTAAAAGATAGATTAATGTTAATGCTAGGATGTATCGACCTAACATTAACTTTATCTCGCAGTTATCGTAATCTCCTTTTTTTCTACAGGATCCTTATGAGCGCATGTAATTATGGTTTCAAGCGTTGTATTTTTGTATTCTTACTTTTGATACAGGCATATATTCACCGTAGTTCTTGTTCAATGCTATATATTGTTGATCTGGTCAAACGTATGCAGACGATCGTTAAGTTAATTGCTGTTCTTTTTTTCGTAGGTAGAGGTAATATTTTGTATAATTTAATGCGTTCCTTATCAAATAATGGTATGACGATGTGAAATACCAACCGATTACTCATATACATCATTCTGATGGTCGATACGCTTGAAATTTATAGGGCACTTTCGTCGTTTTCTTGTCTCAAAAATGTTAGTCCGGGCCTTATCTGTTCTGCTATGGTCTTTGAGTTGTTAAAGATGTGTGGTGTAAGAAATCAGGTGTGTATTGTGCCCTTTGATGCAAGTAGGACTGCGTTTACGTGTTTGCTTTGTATTGATGAACGCTTTTTGTCTATTGCTAGAGCTAGGGTAAACTCTCAGTGTAATATCTCTTAATCTAGTCTGACTTTGTTTATTTTCTGTTTAATTCCTTTTTAATTCTCTTTATAGATTGTCATTCAGTTGTTATAATCCCTGTCTGGTTTGCAAGCAGCATAGCTAGTGTCTTCGTGTCATTATTATTTGACTTTATAAGTTTCTTTAGGTTTTTTTTGTCTTTCTCGTCAAATGTGGCCAATAAAAATCTATTGATTATGCTGACTATTAGTAGCAGGCAACCCGTCTGTCTTTTGCGTTTTATTTGTGATGCGTGTCCGGCCAATAAGTCTATGATTCGAGTCGCTTATTCGTCTGTTGATAAAATATTTTTGCGGATTTCGGCTATTCGCTGACAAAAAAGTTTTCTGTCCTTAATTTTCTGTGAGCTTTCGAAGATAGAGAGAATTTTCTTTGGTATGCATTTTTTATAAAGCTTATTGCTAAAATGTAAGAGCTTGTGGCCTCATCTGAAATAACGGGTTAAGTAAACTGTTTGTATGACCTTGTGTGTGGTGCTGGTTGTAGCTAGCGTAGTAAGTTTTTTTGCTCCTAAACCTGTGTTTTTTTTTATTGGCGTTAGAGACCAGGTAGTGTCATCTGGGATCGTGACTTGGCCTCTGCAATATGGTGTTACCTATTATTTTACGTACTTCACGTGCCTATTATCGTTATCTAGGTTTTTTCAATTATTTATAATTATATGTAACGAATGCTTTTTGTTGTACATCTTATTATAATAATTTTTTCTGTATGTCTGCGTCAAAGCCGTGTCATTTTGAACTGGTATGTATCTCCATCCCGTACTTTTGTTATTCTGGTGAGGACGTATGTAAAAGTATTTCGTAAGGCTTCTGGCATACCTTTTTTTTGTAGGACGTGCTTCTCTTTAGTTCACTCTCTGTTCTCTTTCTTCGTTGGTCAGATATATAGTGTAAGGGGGTGAAAAGGAGCGGAAGGGGGGTAAGGATTAACGATATTATTTCCGGTGTAACATTCTTCCATTCCGGTTTCCAATTTGATCGATTATGTGGCAGTTTAACTAATGCATATTGATTCAGTTCTGCATTCAAAATTTTTTTTTTTTTTTCCTGTTACCCGTTCCGATGGTTACGATTGTGCTGATTTCCAGAATTGCTATTTGTTGGGTATTTATTAATTATATGTCCATGTGAATTTTTCAACTCTCTGTTCCTAGTAGTGCCTTACTTGTTTCAGTACCTTTCGCCCGTTCATTTTAATTATTATTTATTATCTTTTTTTTGAGCTCTTTCCTCACGATTCCTGAATATTTTGCCTTCTTTTTGTGAGTACTGTAGTCCCGTAATTCTTTTTTATTTAACGTGTTGGATGAGTTAGGTCCAGCTTATGTAGCAGTTAATTTGACAAACGGGGGTGTGAATATTTTGCTGGATTTTTCCGAACCCGATAAAATCCTAATGTGGTATTTATTGAGGTGTTTGAGCTTGTTAAAGAATATATTTGTTCCGCTTTTCTTCGCCCTGGTTAAATAAGAATAGCGGTTCGGAATGAGCTTTATTGCTACATATATTCTGGCTTCGCCTCTTTCTGTTCTTTACATTTCTTTCTTGGTTTTTGTAGCGAGTGTACGGCTTTTTCCTTCTTCCAAGTATGTTCTCCGTCGAGCTTCTTTCCGAGTATCTCCTGGTATTCGCGAAATATAGTTTTGATTGCTAGCGTGCAAGTACACGGTTTTGTATGCTAACTGTTGTGTCAGGCGAGATCCTTCTAGGTCCCATTCTAAAGGAGGAGGTCGCCTGTCAGCTATGCCATCATGTGAGTGTCGTGGTTGCATAGCTAGTTTCCGTGGCGTGATCTGTGTGTGGTGCCATGTCGTCTTTTTTTGTTTATTTTGGTGGTCTCTTATTTGTCTTGTACGTTATCTATTCAATTGTATTCTATGGTGGGCCAATATCTTGGCGTTAACGTAAAGATCAAATCCTGCCTGTTCGTGGGGGCCGAATTGTTTTAGCGCCCATCAGTTGCTTTACTCACGGATTAGTAGATTACTTTTATTTGTGTGTACTTTTTGTTTATTATTACTCTTTTACAGCTGGGGATGCGGTTAGTAGTCGATCTTTACGCGATGTTTGACTTAGTCACACCCATGGATGTGTGCAACTAAATGTTGCAGACGCTTACGCTACCGTTGCACCGTTATGCGTAACGGGGTGGCGTCTGCATCTGCAACGTCATTTGCCTGGGCTGGAGCCTATTCCAAGTCATTCTACCACCACGAGAATGCTGATCGGCTGTTAGGTGTCAACAGTAATGTGATGCGAAGGCACTGCCTTATAATGGAGGCTGGTAGATCCTTTGCTGCAAGCCTAGGTTGTGGGTGCCACGGCTCCTTTTTGTTGCTGGTGGCCAAGGTCCCGCTCGTCGCTCCCAGTAATTACCCATTGGAGCAGCGGCCAGTTATTCACGTAATTTGTTCCTCTTTTTTTCTATGTCAATTTAGGATCTGGTTCTTAAAGACGTACCTTCAGTGAGTGTTGTTGGACGTGATACTGTTCGGGTTCCAATGCCAAAAGCTGCCGTTCCTAACTCTGTCCAGACTCCAACACCTCACAGTGGGAAAAAATAGGAAAATTTTTGTCAAAATTAGATTACTCCCGATTGCATGGACCGATTTTAATGTTATTTTTTTATTTTCAAGGGTTTGGACAGTAGATTAGAGGAAAAAAAGTCCAGAATTGTGGCACGCCCCAGGAAGGGGGGGAGGGCAGTACAAATCCCCCAAAATGCCACAAAACACCAAATTGCCTTTTTTCCTTACAGAAATGGTGATAATGTTCTCCAATCACAAGACAAAAACATCGCTAAGGATTTTAGATCTCTAAAGTAAAGCTCAGATCTCGGATAATTTAATAAAATTTAAGATGGCGGCAAAAAAATGGCTGGCACAACAGTAGAAATACTGAATTATTTTGGTTATTTTGATATTTGTTTATCTTATTTTTTAGATTCTCTTTATAATTGCTCATAAATTAAAAAATACTTTAAGTTTAATATGCTCCGGTTTTACATGCCACTTTAAATCAAAAATGGCGGTCGCAACAAAATGGCGGAACATCTATTGTGTAAAAAACACATTAATATGAGTATCAAATGAAAGGGTTTAATGAGTGTAGTGCAGTCATATATGTTATGCCACCGCTTTTTAAATTTTATATAGTGGCTGCAACAAAATGGCGGAACATCTAATTTTTATTAAGCATTTTATTATGGGTATCAAATTTAAGGATTGAATAAGTGGGAGGCAGTAATATATGTTACGCCATTTTCAATTTATAATGGCAGCCAGAAGAAAACAGAAAATTATCTGTACCTTATTTCTCACAATACCGATATTTTATTGACATGCAGGTTTCTGTAGGACATTTGCTGAAATTTTATCATATGTTTCAACAGAAATGGTGGAGTATTTATTATTTACCAAACATTTTGACGTATATCACAATTAAAAATATATGATCAATAAATCACGATGATCGACGTGTCATGGTCATAGTTATTAATTTATTTTGCGGTGACTACAAAGTATATGACGTCCTTCTAATGTATTTATTACGAGGAGCGTACAAGATGATACAACAAAAATTTCTTTTATGAACTTTATACTTATCTACATCATTTGAAATATCGTGTACATTTGAGCTATTTCTTGCTCAATAAAATCACTTTGCAATGCAACAAATTTGCTGTAATATATTTCAAGTGGTTAATTTTCTTAGAATCCTTATCTATTTTATACTTTTATCTGCTGCAGTGAATTATTGCATGGTCATTATTGAAAAGTAAATTTGCTCAAATAAGGCCCAACCTATTTTGTACCTGACTTTAAATTTTGAACAAAATGTTATTCTCAATTATGAGTTCATTGTATGATTATGATCTATTTACATTCTAATATCTCTCTAAAATTGATAGAAATGTAATTATTATAACTATTATTATTATCGATTCAAAGAATAATTTCTATGTGCATTACTCATAACACTATACTTTATTATTCTCTTGTCCGATCAGTGATGCGACATGCCCAAGACTTTTCGCGCACACTTCTGCGCAGATGGCCTCTGAGTAGCAGAGCACCTGTGCTCCGTTTATACATCCGAAACTACGCTATACGCCAAAATCCACAAATCCCTAGTACATGAACCGGATAACCAGTACCTTCCGGGATCAAACGTTTGATTATTTAAATGTTTATGAACCTAAGCGTGCTAAACTCAATGACTTTGTATTGTTGACAGTCAATCAGTATATTATTGAATTATTTATTGACATAATTGCTTGAAATCCAGTGACCTTGTACTATCGAGAGTCAGCTAATTTATAAGTCGACTGTTTTTGTACACTAGCGCTCAAAACCCAATGACTCTGTATGCTCAAGAGTTTGTCGGTTAACAAATTGAATGATCTTTAGACAAGTTACACGCTTCAAAACCAATGATCTTGCACCTAAAAGCAAGTCCTTGTATTTTCAATGAACTAAACATTTTTAAACACATTTTCTACAGTTTCTAAATATTTTATACAGATGTTTCTAACAATTGGATTCTCCTAAATGTACTTTAGCCTAAGTCTGGCCCACTCTCTGTAAGTTGAGTATTATGTTTGACCTTCAGTACCCGTAGCTATTAATGGTCCAGTGGACTTAATGTCTTGCTCTCGCCAAACTCTGGCGGAACAGTCTTCGAATCCTGCTGAAGCTAAATTTTGTTTTTTTTTCCCTAATTACGATTAGAAGTGTCGTAATTATTATAAAACTTTTTTTGTATAATTTATATTATTATTATAAGTATTATTGTAATGAACGCTACATAAAACTGTTCGAAAAATAAATTGTATATATTTTCAAATTAAAAAATGATAATAATTTTTTGAGCATGATTATTAGTTTTAAAAAATTCATTATTATTGTATTATGCAGATTTCAACGGACCAAAAAAAAATTTATGCATGCAACAGTGTACTTGAAAACTATTTCTCCACCACCTTGCAGTAAGTATCTCGGCACTTTTTTTACAAAGAAAAAATTATAAGTTACACAAAAGCCTTTATACAACACTTGTTCTGATACTAATATGACTAATAAACGTACTCTGCACAGATAATAAATAATGCCTTGCATAACGTGGATGGTGATAAGGAATGCTCAGGTCGCTTAGAATTGAGGTGCAATATGTGGCATTATTCATTGAGTAGTCTTAAATGTGTATATAGCTATTTAATGGATCATTTTGAAAAAAGATTGAATAATCATTTATAGTATTAAAAAAGCAAGAAAATGTATCGTACATTGTGTTATATCAAAAAATAATTTTTACTACAATTTTTCTTCAGTGATCTCCCCTGTAGGCCTACTCCACCTACAATGTCAGAATCTAGTTTGGAATAAAAAGTAAAATTTACATTCAGCCTTGATGATCTTAGGTGGTTTTTTTCAATGTATCTCGTTTTGTGTGTCGTTAAGCACATCTTTAATTCAGACATTATTATAAAGGTATTTTCAATGCTTTGATGCATGAAATTGTAAATAAATTTTATATTCTTTGCGTAGATAAATAGATCCAAGGCATAAATGCAACAAATAGCAAAAATTGAAATCCTCTTTCCACTTTGTTATAAATAGATGGTTTTTTTTGCATAGGCCGAAAGGCATGATTAAATTATTATAAGATTTATGAAAAATTAATCAACAACGGAGCAGTCTGAAAAACAAGAACATAAATACATAATTAATTAACATTAATATTTACCTGAAACAACAATCGAAGGTACTGAAACAAATACTAATTATTTGTCCTTTAATAAATACATAAACGAAGTAACTCAAATAAATGCACGTATCAGTTAATATCTTATTGAATAAATCAATTTATAAATGAACGGAGAAGCAGGCGAGCAATCTGAAAATAAAATGCACTGATCAATAATATCTGAATAAAGAAACGAAGAAGCTGAAATTAATGAATGCATCGGTTAATAAAATCTCATTACATGAATAAATCAACAAAGAAACGGAGATAAATCAACGTTTTTGTTAATAATATTAATTAATAAATAAACAAACGTAGACGCAGGCAAGGGCGAGGGCTTTGAAAGAGCAGTTAGTTATCGACACACTTAGTACGCAACAAAGTAAAAGAACACGCACCTACTACAATAACACTACCGTAAAAATAATATTACTACTTAATTCTAAATAATAAACTTATTACCACCGCTTACTCGACCTGCTGCCTGATGCCTCCGATGTTCCTAGGGAAGTATAAAGATACACACCGTCGTCAGTACAAGGGCATACCTGTACACATGTATATCGATGTTTTATGCCGCGAAATCAAAACAGACAGCTAGCGCACCAGAAGTTAATAAACCATTACATACCTGCAAAGTTTTGATTGTTTGTGATTATTGTCAAGTAGATGCATGATTTTTCTTAGAATTTTTATTAGTTTAACAAAATAGTGTATTGTGTACTTTAAATCATATTGAAACTTATTTGATTAGTAAAATTATAAAAATACAGTTTTCAAATATTTTGGCATTAAAAGATCACCACAGCAATAGAAAGTAGGCAGGAAAAGTTTTTAATAATATTACTTACTGCTGGATTTATACAATACTAAAAGTAAGAAATTAACAAGACTGGCAATGAAAAAAATCCGTAAGAAAAATAATTAAAACAAAATTAATAATTCACTGAGTATTGAAATAATTTTACATCAACTAAAGAGCCTTTATTCTGAGCGACTTTAGCATTCTTAATCACCACCCACGTTATTCAAGGCATTATTTATTATCTGCGCAGAGTACGTTGATGAGTCATATCAGTTTCAGGTCAAGTGTTGTATAAAGGATTTTTTGTTACTTATAATTTTTCTTTGTAAAAAACCGCGCCGAGATACTTACCGCAAGGTGGTGGGGAAATAGTATCAAAGTACACTCTTGCATGCGTAAATTTTTTTTTCGTACGTACAAATCTCCATAATACAATAAAAATAAATATTTAAAAATTAATAATCATGCTCAAAAAATTATTATCAATTCTTAATCTAAAAATATTTACAGTTTATTTCTCTAAGAGTTTTATGTAGCGTTGATTACAATAATTCTTATAATAATAATATAAATTATAAAAAAAAAGTTTTATAATAATTACAACACTTCTTATCGTAATTAGGGGAAAAAAACAAAATCTACCTTTGGCAGGATTCGAAAACTATTCCGCCAGAGTTTGGCAGGAGCAAGACATCTAGTCCACTCGACCATTGATAGCTACAGGTACTGAAGGTCAAACGTAAACGTAACTTATGGAAAGTAGGCCAGGCTTGAGCAGAAGTACATGTGGGAGAACTCAATTGTTAGAAATACCTGTATTAAATCTTATAGAAACTGCAGAAAATGTTTTAAAAAAAGTTCAATTCATTAAAAATATGAGGATCTGCTTTTAGGTGCAAGATCATTGGTTTTGAAGCGCGTAGCTTGCTAAAAATTTTTTTAATCCATCATGACAAACTCTCGACAGTATAGGGTCACTGGATTTTAAGCCAATATGCCGATAAATAATTAAATAATATACTGATTGACTGTCAACAATACAAGGTCATTAAGTTTTGAAAGCTTAGGGCAATAAACATTTAACTAATCAAAAGTCTGATCCCCGAAGGTACTGGTTATCGGGTTTATGTACTCAGGATTTGTAGATTTGGGCGTATAGCGTGGTTTTGGATGTATAAACGGGGCGCAGGTGCTCGGCCACTTGGAGGCCATCTGCGCAGAAGTGAGCGCGAAAAGTCTTGGGTATATCGCATCACTGTGTCCGATAGCTATGATAATTTTACTTTAAAATTACATTTGCCTATATGCGTAATAACTTATAGAGTTAGAATGATATTTTTTCTTTCTTATTTAAAACATATGTTCCACTTTGATCTGAAATGCTCTAATCACTGTCACTAGACTCTTTGTGATCACTATCTTTACTTCTTCCGGAGAGATCATCCTCACTTTCCTCAACACTGTTGTTCATTGTTGTCTCGAACTGTTCTTCCTGCTCGCTTACATATTTACTACTTCTGTAAAACAACGGTCAACATTAACTTTTCATGATATCAATGTTCTCACTTATATGTATTTAAAAGGAATTTTAATTTATGATGAAGTACAGGATGAAACAAAGCTATTTAAATGTTAGAAGAATATTATTTAACGTCGAATGAAATGGGCATGCTAAGCCAACTACAAACAATGAATCCATACGTACTTAATGTAGCGATTCACCTTTATAAGAAGATCTCCAAGACAATGACTTTTGCTCCCTTTTTCTATATATATATGTATAAGTGATATTTTGGGATCGCTCATGTATATTGCCCTCTTGAATAAGTATGTAAGACGTTGTTTCCTGTTACATTGTCTAAAATACCTAATGATTTTTTAACGATGCAACCTGTGCCATGATTTTTGGCAATCTTGGGAGTAATAGGCCATTGGTAATGGAAACTGCTCAGCTATTTCGCAACGATGCCGCGAAAGTTTGTAAAGTGTGGGGCTTCTCTCGGCTCATGAACACGTTCTATATGATAATAAATATGTTTTCAAACAAAACATATCAAACGCATCAACGAGGATCTCTTTTTTGTACTTTAACATCTTTAGAATCATTAAAATTTTCAACAAAATAGAATAATTTAACCGTTTTTTTTCCACCTTGTATCAGTTTTTTTTATCAACTAAAATATTTACTCTTAAAATGTGGATATTATAAAACTGCACTATGCTGTAAGATTAGTTGCGCTCGGCATAGCATGCAGATTTGCGTGTTGTCTTAGCAATCACATTTAAGGTAAGATTAAGTTTAACATAATTATAAGTCAATCAATTTGTTTGCGTAATTTTACCATTAAATAGATGGTTTTTTTTCTAGCCTAAAATAAAAAAGTAATCATCTTCTACGGAAATTTTTTTCTAAAATCTGAGGTGAGATCTCGGGTGTAATCTCAGCTAATAAATTAGCTGAGATTTTAGCATAAGATTTCACCTGAGTATCAGAGACAGAGTAATGTATAGAAGCGTAGAATACTTATACCATTATTTTAGTCCGACTGAAAAATTTGAGCTAATGCCTTACGTAGACCTGCATGTCAATGTAATGCAATAATTTTGCACATGTATCCTGAGAAATAAAGTAAAGATAAGTACCTGATTTTTTCTGGCTGCTATTATAAATTAGGAATGGTCTATCATATCTGACTGCACTTCACTCATTAAACCTTTTTATTTGATACCCATATTAATATGCTTTTTACGAAATAGATGTTCTGCCATTATGTTGCAGCCACCATTTTTAATTTAAAAAGGAGTACGCATGTTATATATACCTGCACTCCAATCATTAAACCCTTTCATTTGATACCCATATTATAATGCTTTTCGAAATCGTTATTTGTTTTTACGCTTCTCCACAACCATGCACCATCCAACCCCCTGCAACCCCACGGTTTGCATACAGAATTTTCCGCCCTCGTAAAATTATTTTTCTGATTTTTTTAACCAATAGATACACCTTGTTTTTCCCTTCGCGACCCCTCCACACTTTAGGAGACCTCCCGGAACCCCTTATGCCACTTAAAATGACCCCCAGCAATACCCCACACATGATTTTCCAAAACTTTTTGTGACCCCTGCCATTAGAAAATAAAATAATAAATTATTGTTCTGTACTGAAGTGTTTTTCCTGATCCTCTAAGGCCACAACGCAGCGTCCTTGCCTTACTGCCCTTGCAGCCCCTCGCAATATCACCCATGCAGCCCCAACACACTACAGCCGACGCAGCAACCCTACACTACGCTGTATGCAGACCCCGCACCACGAACAAAGCACAATTTACTTTGCTTCGGCATTCCCGCTACGAAATTCTTCTTAATGAGAGGAATTTTTTTTCAAGCTTTGGTGTATGAAAAATTTAACAACAAAATTTATGATAAAAATCGCATAATATTTAGCACCAACTATTATATTGCCTGGTTAAATGACACTTTTCATAACTGTTATCTAACATTTAAAATGAAATATTTCAAATATGGGCTATCAGGGGTAATGATCCACCTTTGAAGATCTTATAACATTGTAATCAGGCTAACACTAAAATATTATTCTTACAATATCAAAATACTTTGTCTTTTATGTTTTAGTATATTGTTCACACACATATTATCGAATAAATATAAATCCACTTGAAGTGTATTAACATTTACGTTTCTTTTCTAATTTTTATTTCATCAAGCTTATTTTTCTCTTATAACAATGACCTACGGCTTTACTGACTTACGGATTTACATGCATAAATATATCCTAACACACACACGTATACATGGGTCGTTCCAATATCTTTTTAAAAAAGTTTTCAAAGAAGACTTACGAATTTCGCTAGAATTAAAAAATGTTATAATACCTTATAAAACATAAAACCAAACAGAATTAAAGGCTTCTTAATGCCCAGGAATCCGAGATATCGCTCTTTTGAGTCTCAAAAATGGTTGTTTTTGCTGGGTTTTTTGTGTTATTTAGAAAATGCTGCCAAAAATCGAGCTGTAAAGCTACAACTGTCGGTTCAAGCGCAACTTTTTTTTCTTGAATAAAGCTTTAAAACAAGCTAATGTGCAATAGGGTATCTCGAAAAGGGCCGCCCCTGCGGTCCCCAACAGAAAATCGTGATTTTTTTAGATTTTGCCCTCTCTGTAAACGCTCATAACTTTGACCCCTTTCCAAATTATTAAAATTTGCATGATAAGCATCGATTTTTTTCCTTACGATGAGCAAAATTGATATGAGTTAAAGCAGATAAAATTTAATTTAAGCCGAGCTATAGACGTTAAAATATTTCGATTTTTTAAACAAACGTATTTTACGATTTTTTGACCTTTATAACTTTTTCTATATTTTTTGTTGTACCTGAAAATCAACAGAAATATTCTCTTAACATAGAACGATAAATACTCATTAGTCTGATCTGGTGGTATTTACATTTTTTTAATTAAAAATTTATCACTTGTAACGCTCATATCTCGTCTGCATAATACTTTTAGGAGTTCTTGTTGACTGCAAATAAAAGCAAAACAAAAATCCAATTCCCGGAAAAAAAAGGTCTAATTTGAAGGTCTGGATCCAAAGGTATTTGGCAATTCATGTTGAGAGTTCAAAGAAAGGGATAGGTCAACGATGAGCAGATTAAACAAAAGGAATTAGCACTAACTAAAAGTGTTTCTTACTCTTTTAACTAGTTTTCTAAGTGCTTCGATACCACGCATAGATTAACCGGATCTTAATTCGATTCCTGCCTAACGTGAAGTTGCTATCTAATTCTTAGCAAGTTTGAATTTCGCCGGGAACGATATAAGATTCGGTTAGTATACGATGTCAGTTCTCTATCAGTAACGTATTGATTTTTTAGTAACTTCTCTTATCAATCGCCAAATTGTTTTCTTTTATGTATCATGAGTTATCTGTGATTAGCAATACGTCTCATAGAATCTCGTATCTACGTGTCTGCATAAACGTAAAGTACGAAATCAGTTGATAAGATTAAAAGTTTGAAACCAACACGAAGGATTATTCAGGAATTAATCAAACTGTCATTACAACAAATTTAACTGACTAAGAACAGTTTAGTCAGGCCAATTTCTTATTCTCACCTACCAGAAACTGCATGTTTACTATTTTATAAAAAGTTGATTCCTAATAACCATTTTTACACGTTTTTTTGCCTTAAAAACTATGTTTCTAAGAACGAATTTTGATATTAAACTTAAAATTGTAGTATTCTGCAGTTTTTAGCTTATCAAAAAGTTTAGATTTAGTGAGAAACGGAAGAAAAAATTCAGATAAGCTTAGATGTCTGTGAAAATTAAGAAAATCTTTAGATGGGTTTAACAGTTAAAAACATGACTTAAAGATTATAACTCAAGATACAATGTTTTAAGCTCGTGAGGTTTTTTTTATTTGATACTCAATAATTAACCATTATTTGTCAACAATTTTCTGTTTTTTAAGTGAAAATAATTCATGAATTTTGGAAAAAGAAGCTCTAGAGGAAAAGAAAGAGTCAACACTAATTTTATAGTTATAAATTAGAAATTCGCTAATGACGTAGATCTTGCAAGGCAACTTTATCAGAATCTACGCTAAAAGTTCCACGTAACGTAAGTGTCTTACATTTCAAGTTAATTGTCTGCATACAAATCAATGTTTATCTAATTTTAAATATGAATTTTTTATCAGTACTTGTAATGAAGTTAAGATAAAACTAGGCCAAATCATAAACTTAATCGTCAGCTCCAATCACGTAGGAATTCAATAGTCGTCCTTGACATTGTTTGAGAAAAAAATTGTTGATTAAAATTTATTAACAGAATAATCCCATCAAATATGTCATGATCAAAAGAGGCTGTGACCTTAAAAGTCATTAAATTTGGTAAATGAATAATAAGATTTTTTATAACTGGATAACAGATTTATTAAATAGATAACAGATTGTTTAATTTATGAAAGGTTTTAGTATTTAAGTGAAATTTTTTGAATTTTATGAGTATTAAATTTTTTGTGAATTGTTCAGCCCTTACTTCAAAGAAAAAAGTATTTTATATTCTGTGCCCCCACACATAGGTAATGATTTTCTTTTATCAACACCGGATATAATGAATGAAGCTTCAATATCAGTTGAGTATTTATAATAAAAATTATCTAAAATTTTTTAGAACTTCTTTTATTCTTAGCACGAACACTTGTAACGCTCATATCCCGTTTGCATGATACTTTGGGGAGTTCTTGTTGAATGCAAATGAAAGCAAAAGAAAAATCTGATTTCCGGAAATAATTAGTGTGATTTGAAGCTCTGGATCCAAAGTTATTTGATGATGTAAGTTAAGAGTTAGAAGTAAGGGATTCATACATAATTATATATTGTACGTCCATTTTGACGATATTTCAACGATAAGAAAATTTAACAATATCATTTAGCACCAACGAAAAGTGTTTCTTATTCTTTTAACTAGCTATATAAATAGTTTAACACCACGCATAAACCAACCGGATCTTAAATTGTTTTCTGCAAAATTGAAAATCGCTATCTTTTTCTGAGCAATTTTGAATTTCGCGGGGAACGATGTAAGGTCGGGTAAGTGTACCCTGTCAGTTCTCTGCCAGCAACGTATTGATTTTTTCGTAACCTCTTTTATCGATTGCATTATTTTTTTTTTTTTTCTCATGCATTATGAGTCTGCTATCTTTACTAATACGTATCATAAAAGCTTTTTTTTCCGTTTCTGCATCAAAAGTAATGTACGAATTCAGTTAAAAAGCTTGAAAGTTTCAAATCAGTATGAGGAATTATTTAAGAAGTGATCAAACCGTCACATACTACGGCGCATTGTAAAAAATCTATCCATATCGCAATTCTCTCACTTTTAAATTAAGAATTTTAAGGTAACGTTATTCATTATTGATAGTTACTTGCAAATAAATCAATAGATGTTAATACTAAAAGAAAATTATTTAGATCGTCCGTAGCTTTAGAATTAGTGGTTTTTACTTATTTTAACTTTTTTGATTAATTTTGGAAACTTTTTAATAATATTAAATGGTAATTTTTTCGGTTTGATTTCATCATTATTATTCTTTTTTTTTTACTTAAAACAATAAAAAGAACTTATTTCCATGTGTACTAGGTGATTTGCATAAAGTTGTACATATTTAAGTTAATTTTAAAAAATAGTGATATGTAGGCAAAAATTGACATAAACATTAGAAAAATAAGAAGATTTATTCATGAGTGTATGCCAGCTTTTCAAACATTTCACATTTCTGGATGTACCTAGAAGATAAACGCATCAAAAAATCTTGCCCATACATACGCTTGTTTAAATAAGAGCAAAAATCGTTTCTAAAATTAGCAAAACGTAGAAATTGACTCACAATAAGTTAGATTTTGTTTGAGCATGCTTGTCACCACCAAAGGCAATGCTCGATCGTTTTCTTGTGTACGATGAGTGTTAACCCCATCAACGAGGTCAACATAGGTGTTTTTCTTATTTATTTAGAAATTAAATGTTAGGAATATTTCTTAGAAGAGTAAATGATATTTTCGGCCCAAAATTTTTTTGTGGATCTTTAGACTATTTCAGTAAAAATGGTTTTCTATATGATCTCTATAAGCTTCTAAATTTTTAAGCAAAAAAATTTCTAAATTTCGGAGGTAGCCTTTTTAAGTATTTTTAATGACGTATCACTTAGCCGTTATTACAATATACAAAATTCAAGAAAAAATTTGTTTCTAACACTTAAAAAATCAAATATTCGTATGGTATCATCTTTTGTTTTTCAAAAGTCAATAGTCTACTTGAACAATCATGACAAATGTTGTGATATATATACGGTAGAAACCACCAGGTCTAATATTACTATACTAAGTTATATGGTTATTAAAAGATTAAGAAACTTCTCATTCCCCAACTCATGCATTATTATATAAAACAATCTATATTTTTCCCTGTTACAAAAATGCAGTATACAAAATCATGTAAATTAAAAAAAATAATTGGAAATAATTTAATTTTTTACTAAACATATACAAAAACCGACACCATGCTAGTAGATAATATTATTTAATTTAGAATTTCGAGCTGTAAAGTTTGATTTTACAATAGCAGTAATGGAGTTTTTGCTTGGATTTTTATGAAACATTTCTGATCAATAAGATATTAATAATTAACTCATTCATATACTAATTGATAACTATATCAATTTAGCAGTTTAACAGTGTTTTTAATTATAATAAAAGCTTTACAGCTGTTTCGATAGTTACGCTGTCGTCAAAAGATCGATGTCTACATTATAAATAAAGAAAATATCAAACTGCAAAATGTGACAGTTATTATTAACAAGTTTATGATAATTAACTCATTGGTAATCTATTTGTTTTAATTTTAATAAAATATATAGAATAATAGACAATTAATATCTCAGAAAAATGAAAGAATTTTCAACTCTATATACAAATTATTTACATAATACACCTACGTTGTGATGTAGCACTCTGTCTGCTTTTTATGTTCGATCAGAGTCGATCAATATAATATGAAGTGATTTATTTATTAAGATTGCGAGTGAATAGCATAAGTTGACTAGCTGATCAAGACTTTGCATCGATGTACTCGCTAATGACTCTTGTGTTTTAGGTCTTCTACAAAGACCGTTTCAGATAAAATTATTTAAGTATTTCAGGAAATTTATGAAGTGAAATTATACCAACAATGTTGATGCCATCAGTATTGTGATGGCAGAAACTAGAGTTTTTTAAATTAAATATGAAAATGAGTGGATTAAACGATATTCTTCACAGATAGTTTCTTAAAAAAACCAGGGCATTTGAATTTTTTTCTTCAAAATTTTGTACATTTTAATTCGAAGACTTTAGTTAACAAAACGTGAAACTAAATCAATTTCAAGTTCTCTAATCGTCTCCCAATACACAAACCATCATAAATACTTAAATTTCCTATTAACGTTATAATTGTTCCAATTTTCAAATTAGGTTTATAAGGAGGTAGGCGGTTCAAATACAGTTCAAAAAATTTATTGGAAAATTAATATCAATATTATCATGAAATTTATTATCTATACCTATATAAATTGCACGTTTGATGCTATAAGTCTTTATTTTTCCTCAAATTCTAATCGAAATTTCATCATTTAAAAAATATTTGTATTAATTATGAGAAGTAAAAATAACACTTTTCATCAAACAACTATTTTTTTGACCAAATATTTTCGAACATACACCTTCTATATCCATTTTTTAGAAACTTCAAATGTTTAAGTTTTCCCTTCCCTTTATTTTAAAGTAATTTTAAAGATTTCTAGTCGCTACAACGTACATGAGTATCGAATTTTAAATATTTGGAAGAGATTTCAAAGCAATGAAGATTTAGTAGTTTTTTTTATTATCATACTTCGATCAATATTTTTCACCGCAAAAAGAATCTGATGGAAGTCCACTCCTAAACCACTTAATTGATCCCTTAAATATATTTTGGTATCATATGGATTACTCAACGTCCTTACAACTATTTAAAAAGTATTTTTTAGAATCATGTATGCTGCCTCCAAAAAAATAAAATCTACTTCTCATAATTCTTTTTTCAGTCTTTTATTATGTCAATTTGTTATTAATATTATATTAGTCTAAGGGTAATGAATAGTTCAAATTTTCTAAGATTACAATTATTAAACATTATATTATCTATAAGGAACAGATTTATTCACTTTTTTAACTAAATTGATTTTAATATGAATAGGTTGCATAAGTACATTAGAATAAATTTACAAATAAAAATTCAATTCGATAATAGTTTTTATACTCTTGTATATTTTGTTCCACCTGAATTATAAAATATTATGATACGATTTTTCTTACGGATATTTAAATAAGTGTATTATTATACTTATACAATGTATGGTTAAGTAGAAGACAGACGGGTTCTTAGAGGACTTAGTAATAATATATTAAATGTATATACACTTATTTTATAATCAATTTATGCGTGAAATAAGTATTGTTATTGTATATTTAAGGTGACAATCGAGGAAGTTCTGTCTCTTTGTGGTTCAATAGGGCGACATACAGCAGCGGTTTCAACGAAGACCTCAAACTATATACTTAAATATACATATGTTTAGTATACTGTTTTGTGTATTTATTTGGGACTACTGACTTCTAGTAACAAGACTTCCATGGTTATTGTTATTTTCTGACAATTTAAAGTTTTAGTTAAAGTGGCTTCGTCGTTTTTTTTCTAGTCTATAAAGTGGTTCGAAAATTTTCTATATTGTAACCAATATATTGTAGATTTAATAGCAATAAGAAACAGTGCGGTTAGGGACTATGTTTTCAAAAATTTATTATGTGAAAATCTATTTTCCTTACACGCAGTCTTATGGAAGTTGGCAATAAAATGACTCAAATAAATAAATAAATCGATGAGTACTTGTGATTCACAGATGTTCTCCAAGCTTTTTTTTCGCTGGTTCTTTTAATATCAAAAAGTAATATGTTGACAACCCTGATTAAAAAAAATTGAGGGGAAAGTGTTCTGTTCTCTTCGGCGCATGAGCAGATGATAGTATTGAGTTTTTTTTTTCTTTTGATAAATAATAATGTACAATTTTCTCAAAGGGTTATAACTTCCTCACTTGAACGCGTGGCTAAGAAAGTTAATAATTATAAACATAAGCTAAGAACTTTTTTTATTGTATGAAAAACCTTCCAGGGCCTCTCGCTGGGTACGGCACCAAACGATAAAGCCACCTTAATACACGTATTGATGACATGTTATATGCACATATGCATTCATTAAGAATTTTATACAGCTTTAAAATAATATTAACAAAATAAATCAAGGCACCGGGAACTTTCTGCATTGTAATAAATAAAAAAAAAAAATACAACACGAAAAATATGACGTAATTGATTTTTATAAAAACTGATAATCATTAGTAAGTAGAAGGTCCATCTTTTAGCTTCTTCGGTGGTGTACAAATATAGATCTATAATTTTAATTTATACCAGTCTATGATACACATAAGATACAAATAAAGATAAACAGTAGTAGACATAAAGTATTTTTAAAAGGAGGGAAAATTATTATTATTCTCATATTTAAATATAGTAAAGAAGTACAATCAAAATGTATTCATTAAAAAGTTATACAATTTAGTAAGTCTTAAGTATGTATTATTTTTGAATTCATATATTCTTGAATCAAGAGTGATAATTATTTTATTAATATTCACATCCGCTTTTCTAACTTTCGCAACATTTAAGAAAATGTAAAAAAAATTTTTAAAATGAGTATTGATACATAAATTTATGTTAAGTATTTGAAGTTCAATAAAATGTGAGCTTAAGAGTTGTTATAAAATGTATTTAAAGATGTTTTAGAGTATTAAGAGCCGTGGAGGGCAACAAAATCTTGTAAGAGGACCTTGGGGCGGTGTTCAGAAGTGGGAGGGGGGTGCTGGGGGGTTTAACCTAGATTTTATTGGGTTGAAATCACTAAAAATAAAGCGAATTTTTCCTAGGGGGCAGTGGGGGCTATCAAAATCGTAAGGGGGTGGTGGGGGGTTAAGGTGAAGAATATTTTAAGTACGAATAGCGGAAAGAACAATGGGGTTTTCCCTGACTTTGTTTGGGGCTTGGAAAGGCTGTCGGGTGGGTATTGGGGTGGTTATGTGCAATGACCCACAGAAATAATTAGAGAAGTTTATTAGTTTATTAGCTATTATGTAAACAAATATAGCTAATCTCGGTATTCGGTAGGTCATCTAAACATAATAAGGATATATCTAGTAGGTAGGCCACCTTTCAAAAAGGCTTGGAAACCTTTTGTGCTTTTTTACTTCTTCGATTATTTGACTTTTATATTAAGATTAATCATATTTTTTTATTTTCTTAATGAAATTTTTTTTCCTCTTGTACTTCTACCCATTAAGATTTTTCGAATCTTACTATATTTTTGAATTGAACTATTCTTTTCTCATCACCTGTATATTCTTGCAAGTAAAAAATTATTTAATGTTGTATACAAATTTCTTTTCTTTAGTTGATTCCTTTACTAGTTTGTGGTTCAAAAGGCGACATAAGATTATAACATGAGGTATACTAAATAGCGAAATAGTTAGTTCACCTTTTTACTTTAATTAGAACCTATAAGATTATAGTAATGATTCAATGACCCTTTTAGGATTCATTTCTAATGAACTTACATAATACCGTATTCTATTTTTTTATATTATAAATTGAGGAACACAGTGTCATATTTTCTGAATACCACAGAAGATTAGGATTGTATATTAATTGGGAATGTGACACAATCTTTTTCAATGCATGGAATAATGGATGACGCTTAACAATTATGAAATTATCGCTTCACAAAATACAATACAACATAAATTTGGAATTGTAAAACATATTTTTTGTTATTTAAAATTCTAAATCACGAATTTTTTTTTACAAAATATTTTTGAATTGTAATCGATTATGTAATTTTTTTTAATACTTTTGGGTTCTTACATCTTCAAAAACAAAAGTAAATTTTCCCAGGGGAAGCCGAATTTATTTTATTTTCATTTAAACTTTATCAAATCTTTATCCTTAAGATTTGTTTATGGTCATAGTAAAAGCAAGTACAGAAAGTTACGGTTTTCTGTTGGAAATCTATTTCACAGCTAAAGAATTCCCCATGTTTGAAGTAACTTTAGAAATAAATGTATTTTATTTTATATTTCTACCCGTGATAAGTCAAGATTAAGTTTTATATTTGAACCCCTTAATAACTTTCAATTTTCTACTATAATATAGCTAATTAAATTTGAAGTCAAAACAACCATAACCCGAAAAATGTTTGCTTTAATAATTTAATTCTTAACACAGGACCACAAAAAAAATACTTTTTCTACGTATTTGGAGGCGCCAAATTCAAATCTGGTGTCCAAGTTGCTCTATCACGTCACAATTTTTTTTTTATCAACGAAAAACGCATCCATAAGTGGCAATGCTATAATTTCAGTAAATAAGTTAGTCCTCATGTAATCAAGTGTCAAAAATAGTGGCGTGATTGAGCAATTGGGACACCGGATTTGAATTAAGCGCCTCAAAATACGTAGGGACAGTATTGTCGCTGAAAAGGACCCATCCATTTTTTTTTTGTGGTCCTGTGTAGTTTAAGTTCCTACTCTTTTTATACTGAAAGAATAATAGCAAAAGCCTTCTATCGAATTTTTTTATAAATCCTTTTCCTTTTTGCGCAAAATTCTCTTATGATTATAATTAATTTTTAAAATTGATATACCTATCAATTCAATGTTAATTATTATGATAGAATTAGAATGTAAGGAATCTAATCGCTTGTTTAAAGACTTATTGCTTGGTTAATACAAACCAATATAGGTTTTTCTAAGTATTTGTATTCAAGGGTTTTATGTATTGATGTTTTTAAATTATATGGATTGATTTATTTAATATGCATTTAATAAAAAATTTGTGAATGGTAAAAATCGAAGATCTCTTTAACATATTACAATGTTATTATTGTTTTTTTTATTTATTCATGGACAAATTTATTATGAAAAACATAAATGAATCAAAAATGCAATCACTCGATGGAATTTAAAAATTTGTTGATTGTCTTCAATCATAATCACAGTAATAGTGCTCTCGCGTGGAATCAAAATCATGATAGGAAATCCTAAAATATTAATGATTTTATGGGCACTCACATATACGCTAAAGCACTCCTATTTTTGTTCTCTACGAAAGAAGCAGTATTATGGACGAAAAATCACAAGTCAAGCTTATATGTTATAAATACGTTCCATTAAGTTTAGAATCAAAGTATACTGATTCGGCACAATGTCCGTCTGTTAGCAAGTTTGTATGTCTTGTGTGTGTGCGTGTGATCAGTTGACTCTTAGGATTTCCTTGACCAATTTTAATCCGACAAAGCATATTCTTTTTCTTTCAAGATCCTTATTATAACTAAAAAAACTTGATTTTTGTTGTATGATTTTTATCTAATTTTGATTTTAACAATTTTGAAAAATCGATAAAAGCTGATACTTTTGTTGTTTATCGGTATTTTAGCATATTTAAAGTTACAAAATCAAAAAAATTGTCAAATGTTCTACAAAATGACATGAAAAGATAAAATAAAAATTAGCCGGGTTGTGCGTGGGTATACATCGGCGTATGTCTTAAACAACCATGTCTCTTAATTCCCTTAAACGATTGGCACCCAACACGGGCTAATTTTTTCGTTCTTAGATACGTTTCACAGCCAACGAATTAAATTCTAATTTGTTCTCGAAGGCAGCCCTTATCCACGGTTTGCTTACTACTAAGATTTTTTTTCATGAATAATAAGGCAAAGTTATACATTATATATATAAGTTATTGTACATTTTGTGGCCGTAAATAGACAGCCTCCTTAGGGTCACATTGATCAGTGATAAGTGGTCCCTGAAGCACAGTAAAGAATGCGCAGAGCTAGCCAAAACATTGGATTTGATATTTATTCATAAATAGAAGTACTACACTCTAAATTTCCGTTACTACTAATAACAAAATTTCAACGTGTCTCATTCGTATACTTTTCTGATTATTTTAATTTTAGAAATCGGTTCAAAAAGTAATCGACTCTTCCGATGTTGAACTTCTTTTAGGAATATTTTATGTAATAAAATATAAAAGATGATAAAATTTCCCTCGGTAAACGTTTTTAAATAAGAACAAAAAAAATGTTATTAGGTTCTGTGGAATGAGTGCTGATACATGTAATAATTCATATGTGAGATCTTTATGGGCGGATTTCGACCAAACAATGCTTAATTGTTCTGTTTTTGGGTACCTATAACAGTTGTCAAGAAAATTTCAACTTGATCATTTATTTCTTTCTTTTCATCTTTTATGTTATTGATTCTAGTACGAAATTTTTTTATAATGATTTTAAGAGATGTAACGTTATTTTAGCATATTTAATCATCAAGAACCATAAAGTCCAAAAATTTTCTTACAAAACAACTTAATCAGAGAAAAAGCGATGAAAAACGATTTATGTTCTTGAAAATACGTATAATCAGTTACATCTAGGAAATGACTTGATCGCTTAATCCCGATAAATATTTTTTTAATTATTATGGCTTATTACTGTTAGATAATACGATTTGATTTAATAGACTAATTTTTTCTGATCTTATGAATTTCAAAAAATTGATTTTTTTCCTAAAACATTGATTTTCTTGCTTTTTAACGTAGTTACGAGATAAAATATGGTAATAATGTAAGAAATTATGCAAGTAACCAAGAAAAAAAGGTTAAAAAAAAACAAGTTTATAATGATGACAGAGTATGTGGGTGTAAAAGCAAGTATCGTGAATTTAAAAATATATATATCCATCCGATGTTGACCGATATTATGAATCATTTCTTGTTACAGGATCTTAACAAAGATGCAGTTTTCTATAAAACACTTTCATAGGATAAGCACAAATAGAACTTAATAAGGGAATTGACGGATCTAAAACTAAGTTACAAACATATATGGGGAATTCTCTGTCAAGTGGATCGCCACTCCCCTGTCCATCTCAAAAATGAACTTAAAGACTTGGAAAAAAATAGGAAACGTAGCTAGGGACATCAACTTTTACATACTTTGTAACCTTTTTTGAGATCGTACGTGGTAGGCCTAAGATGGCTGCCTTAATGAAGTAGGCCAAAACAATGTTTTGGGAATTAGTAATCAAAACATGTTTCAAAAGTTGATTTTATCTTTCTTAACGCTGTGATACTATTTTAAGGTCACTTAGCACAAATGTTATGGTTTTTTTTTAATTTGAAATGATGGATCTAATACGGCTAACATAAATAGAAAGGTTTGCAATTTCAAATTACAAAAATCTTGTTACATTCTGTATTCAATTCTATGCTAAAGTTGTTATTCAGGTTTTATTAGTTTGAGTGCATTCTGTTATTTCTCTTAATGCCATTTCTGTTATTTTCTTAAGTATGTGCCAATATTTAACTTTTTATGTATTTTATGAGGTTTTAAAGTTGCTGAATAAAAATTCGTAGTTAGATATAAAAAATTTAAAAAGGTGGATCCAAGATGGTGGACGTAAATGAAAATTTTTGCAATTTTAAAACGATAAAAAAAATATTTTGCATATAGATTAAAAAGGAACTCGTTTGTGATATTTTTCTGCTTGAGCACACGGTAAAAAAAGAATTCCAAGGTTTCAGAATTCAATTAAATGTTAAGAAATGACTTAATACATACATACACACGTACACTTGTACACAAATATGGACATACAATTGTGCCAGAGTAATGTATTTTAATTCTAAAGTTTAGAAAACTCATGTGGCGTATGTTACATAAGTATGTGATTTTGTGTTTATCACAAAGTTTTCTCTGTTACTAAATGTTTCCGAATAACAAAAAATGTTTTTATGGTTGTAAAAAAAAATCAGCTGGTATCTTTTCAAAAAATTTAGAATAGTGTTCTCATATTTCAAAACTCCTTTAAGTAAGTTGCATTCATTCTCTTTCAGATAAGTTTTTATCTAAAATAGTAGAATATTATAAATGTTTAGATTTTTTAACAGAAGAAAATCATTTTTCAAAAATCAGTCGTTTCAATAAATAATAATAATATGTTACATAAAGGTCAAGGTATTTAAATAATTTCTCTTGTGGCTTCAAAATTACAGCTATCAATTCGTTTTATTATTTAAAAAATATAGAAGCCTTGAGAGCTGGCACTTATCAAATTTTTTTTAAATACAAAGAGTGCGGGTTTGGCTCGTGGAGCACGCAAGGGGGCAAAGTCCCACTAGTGTGTGTATATACACTCACACACACTCACACACGCACACACATACACACACACACAAACCCACACACACATACACATGTATGGTAATTAAAAAAATGGGAACAGAAAAAAAATATTTTCAACTGTCAATATACAATGTTCTATGGTGAAAATGACATTTAAATTTAAGATGTTTATTTGAATAACAGAAAATACCATCAATGCATTTAAGTGGGCATTGCCAATCACATGGCCTACTCGCTTTCAGGATACGACCAATTGTCGAGCATTTATAGATTTTGCAGCACATGGTTATCATTATATGCGTACACTTATTATTTATAGAACAGGATCTTGCAAGACTTACGTGAAGCCTTATAAAAAAATTAATTGAAAAGTGCTTTTTTGATAACCATAACACAGTGAGCTAAGTCAATTGGGGCCGACATATCAAGATAAATCACCCGAAACAACCTTGCTTAAGGAGTATAATGAACTTTAACTTTCTACGCCCATCACATATAATACTAAATATCGACTATTTTATTATTGAAACAAGGTTTTGTTGATATGATCGTTTAGTTGGATCACAATAATACGTGTTTTTTCAAAGAATTCTGAAGAACATTGTTATTTTTTTCATTTCCGTCAAAGATTTTACAATAAATTGTTGATGCTCTATACATTAAAAAAAATTAGTATTAGTTCAGACTTCTTATTTTCTTCATTTACTTATATTTGATTAATACTACACAAAGTGTATTCCCACATTTTTTTAAATTCTGAAAATCGATGACGTTTGTATCACCTCTTCGAATTATAAAATGATTTTTATTATTATGTTATTGAATGGGTCTTATTTAGCCAAGAAAGCCAAGTTTTATGCTAAATAGTAACAAACTCCACATATTGATATGTTTCCTCATACCACATCTTTACCATCGGTCGTATTTTTTAAATAATTTATGCTTATGATACTGATATTCTAAATAATCTATTACAACTTAGTTTAATATTCCGCACATTAAACATTATTTTGCTAGCAAAATTTTTCCTTTGATCAAAGATCCATGTAACCTTGAACGTGTTGTTCTCTTTTACAGATGGACTCTTTCTTAGGATTATGATAATTTCTTATTGAGACTTGACCTAATGTTAGATTTACTTACTTAGTATCAATTAGGTTTAAAAAAATTAATAATTTATTTGATGCGAGAATTAGTTATTATGTCGACGTAAGAAATCGGTTTGACTTTTATTTTGTTAAAAATTTGCACATTTCAACAGCATGATAATAGTTCAGTATTATTAAGATATTAGTTAGAATTTTGGGTATTCACGTTTTTCTAGAGACTAAGATTTCATTTGTATATGAATATAGTTATTCTTAATTTTAGTAAAAAATTTTAGACGTCTTCTTTGAAAACAGATCCCTAAAAAGTTTTCTATGCTGCAACAAAATAATAATTACTTTTAGTCATTTTTAAAGCTGTTTGTCGTTAGTGTTGTGTTTCTCATTACTGAATATACATCACGAGTACTGAAAAATTTGCGATAAATATATATTGGAATTTCAAGTAAGGAAAGTATAATATTTGTTGATAGTTCCAATGAATATGATTAATAATGTTTCTTTTGCCAAAAACGTAATTAAACTTAAGTATATGATTTGAGGAGTCTTTTTCCAAAGATAAAAAAAACGTCAGGCTTTAGCATGAAATAGGAATCGTTTTTCCACGATTCAGAAACTCAATTTTTATATGTAATCCAGCAAAACCTCTGCCAAATGTATGATTTATCATGTTGGAAAAGAATAATTTTTTAATTTTCAAAGAAACTAATAATCATTATATTTTATTAGTGGAGCTGGTAAAACGAGTCTTCTTGCAACTGTTAGTTTGAGAATCAAAGGTAACTACACTTTTAAATATTTTAACATTGGAAATCATGAAATAAATAGTGTTATATATTATTATAGCAATTACAACTCTCCAGCAACATTGCAACTCTGCTGAATTTATGTAGTTTTGCATTACAATGAGACACCTAAGGTCTTGGTAGTGTAAAGTATATTGTTATGATTTTTTTTATAAATTTATTATTGTAAGCATAATAAATAGACCTAATCAGTCAAGTGATTAAGGTAGAATATTATGGGCATACTTTATAAATCATAATATTTAAATTACCTACTTGATCTGTGATACATCAAACAAAGTTGCTTCTTCTGACCTCTTAAACTATTAGATTATAAAAATAAGAAAAGAAAACAAATTTAAAACCTGTTGTACATCCTAATCATAACAAAGGCTGGCTGTAATGAAATTTGGATATAATATTAAATAAAGCCTCAAAATAAAAAATAAACATTTAAAAGAATCTGCAGTTGCAGTCTATAATAAATGCAAAAATTATGAAAGTGATATGGGCAATTTACACAAGAGTCATTTCTAATGGTGTGCGGGAACATGAAGACCCTACTTACTGCATATTTCTGCTATACGTGTTACATGATGAACCTATGTAGGATAAATTAATAGAATAAATAAATTAATCACACTAAATATCTATACATGTATTTGTTTGGTGTTTATGCCTGTGATTGTGCGTATGTATAATGAGTATGTGCCGTTACTGCCGAAAGAAATGTTATCGTAAAAATATGAGGCAAATGTCTTAATTTTATTGATATATATAGTACATCGTTATTTTGAATTTATTTGTAACTGATAAGTTGTCGATAAGCAATTACGGTTCTTGGAAACTTTAGGCTATTTTACAAGCCAAAAAGACATAGTGCCCTTGTAGGTTTTCTGTTGGTCAGGCAAAATAGAGTGAGGTATATATCAAAAAATATCCACTTTACCTTTAACAATATGTATCTGTAATCCTTTCATTGATTTTTCCTCATGTTTCTATTGTTAACTGTTGTATAAGTTTGAAAGTTGTGTGAATGTATGTATGAGAAGTCTAAGAAATGAACGCAGAAAGAAACATCATTGAGATAAGTAAGAGTACTAACCATACACCATCATCTTTTAGGTACAGCCTATTATTTTGACTCTTTCATAGTTTACTTTTGATATATGGACGAAGTAGCACCTAGTATTGATCAAAACTAGTTGTCGCTATCATTTTACTAATCCATGTAAACGTCAAACTTTTTTATACATTCAATGATATGTAGAGCACCCGCGAATTAGTAGACTTTTATAAAGTTCTTATTCTTTATGAAAGTTAAAAATATAGAATGCATGATAATTTCTTAGTATTTTATTCGGTAAAATAATAATTTATAATGCATGGGGTCCTTGGTGCAAGTTAATTGATCGTACTACGAAGGTTTAGTTATTTACTCTGATAAAATTAAAATAAATATATTATTATATTTTTGTTTTATTTATTTAAATTACACAATTTTTATTTTTTTTTAATTCAGATCCCTATCTGTTTCAAACCTTGTTTACTACAAATATTTTTTATGATTTCTACAGTGTTATTTTTATTTCAAAAAATTTATATTTTTATGCTTGTATTCATTAATTTTCTTCACCTAAATTTTTTTCTTTTGTATTTCTGTTATATATTCATCTTATGGGTTGAAAATTATGTGATGGAAATATTTATGCTGGTACTGAAAAGAAGTTATATGATTTTTGTCGTCTAAAAAGCATCAGTTGTGGTTAAAAAAAGCGACTAATCCAGGGAAAATAATAGTTTGCGTCCCATTTCTTCCTTCTCGCTCAGGATCTTCAGTTTTTTTACAAAGCATATTTTATTATTGCTTTTAATAGTAACCAGGGCGATTACATCCCAGTAACTACTACTTCTTTGAAGAGTAAGGATAAGAACAAGCATAAAATTAGACTGCTTCTTACTACTGATGGCAATAAATGTGTCAATAAAACCAGGAAGTCATAATATTCAATAAATTATTAGAAAATTTATCAATAGAAGTGTTCTTATTTTAACGTTGATAATAGTTTTCTTGCTAGTTATGTATGCTACTCCGTATGAAATAGTTTAAGTATCATACACTCCGAAACTTTTTGTAATGAAATATATATTTTTTTTTATTTACCATAACAGATACCTAAATGCGTCTTTCAATGGTTTGTCATCATTGTTTTACATTTTTCATATTTATCTAGTCAAAAACAAACTATGAATACTAGGTATGTTCGAGTATTTAGAAGCGATTTTGATGAATTTTTATACAATATTTGTATTGCTCTCGCAAAAAACGATATTGTATTTTCATTCAACTAAGCTAAACCAGCGATGTCTATTATCCTGGGTACGTAGGCATCTCTTCCAACGCACGAGACTCCCACTAATAAGAAGTCAGCATTTCTAATAACTCCCACCAATCACGAGAAGGCCTGGTTTGTTACTATACCGCGAAAGCATTTAAATATGTCGATAAGGTGGGTCAGTAATAGTAACAACAGCTCTTGACAGATGTCCGTTTAAAGTACAAATATTAATAAAGTAGGTAAGGTATAGGAATGGAAGCCTCTGCAAAATGTCTATTCACAGTAAGAATTTAAAATAGTTGGTGCGTGCATGTTCAAGTTTTTGATTTTTGTCCAAACTGCTGATGTAAAAAATACAAATAATCATAATTCGCTTATTATCTTTCATCACAATTGCACAAGTTCTTGTTCAAAAATATATTTAAAATTGAACCAATAAAAAGTTAAACATTTACGTAGGTGTATGCTCTCGATCAGTAAAAATCACAGGTCATACCCGAACTTGCTGGACTCTTTGTAATCGCACCCAAATAGCAAAATACATTCGAAAACGGTTTTAAAAAAGTTTTGACGTCTAACAACATTCTATGAACATTCTCTAAACATTTAATATATTGCTTACTGTAGCAATTGAGCAAAATATTAAGTAAATCTTAGCCTGCGCACATACTTATTGTCATTCATTTGAATTACAGCATGTGCTATTATAATAAATCATTTTCAAATATCATAATTTTACGTTATGCAAATAATCATTAGATAAACATAAGGCGTGTTCGAAAATACTAGAGTATATTGTATTCGAAATATTGGCATAGGTAAACCTGTACTTATAAATATGTATATTTCTATAAAGATATTGTAGATATCTTTGTGTTTATGCATACATAGATTTTTATATGTATGTACTCTTGTATACATACATGTGCTATTTACGAAACCGTATAACATATGTATATTTGTCTGAATATTATTGTACGCGAATATTTCCAACGATGTTCTTTTATTTAAGCATTTAAAAAAACTTACAATTAATTTTTACTTGTCTTGTTACTAAGTTACATTGCAAACAACACTCCGTGTACTCGTTTGCAAACCCGTAATTGCAACAGGTAATCCGTCCTTAAGACGTTATGCACTGCGAATATTATTTTGTACGGCTGCCTTAAACAGTCCTGTAGCCACATATATGGCTGATTCCACCGTAAGTTGCTTAAAACGACATCAAAAATGGCTTTTAAAAAGGTTAGACGAAAAAATCTTTTTTTATAGCGATTCTACCTTAAATTATATCCGCAAAAAGTATCCAAAGCAATGATACCACAAAGTTATTTGGTCAAAATATATGCGGAATTTTTCAAAAGGAGAATTTAGTCAATTTTTCAAAAAAAAAAAATGCTTCTTCCACGTGTAGGTAAGCTGCTCAAATAGTTGGAGTGTTCATAGCAAGCTTAAATTAAAACTGGGATCAAGACCTATCGAATGGAGAAAAAATTGTTTAATTTACTGCAACCAATCCAAATTTATAGCGTTTTAAAGAAGAGCACCAAAAATTGCTAAAAATGAGATTCCGTAGACTTTTGTTGGAAATTCACGATTTATCTTTGAATCGCTATAACTTTCGATTAGAAGCACGAAATTCAATGAATCTTTTTTATTCGATAAGGCTTTATTTTGGCTTCCATTTAAGCTGATGTAAGATCATCTCATATTGTATGCCACTTTGCCATTAGCATCCAGAGTTATATTGATAATAATCGATATATCTAATGAAAAAAGGCTTTTTTGGCCAAACGCCGAGACACGTGTCTAATATTATTACCAAACAATGCTGTTAAAAATTTAGTTAATACATGTTGCCTTAAATTGAAATGATAACGGAGTTTGACTTGAAGGTGGACGGAAAAAGACATGGACGGAAAGGACATTTCGACTTTAAAACTCTCTCGCGGCTCGGAAATGCAACATTTTTTTTTTTCGTACATAAGATAGAATAGTTCAACGCATTTTATAAAAATATCTCGATTCCATACCTTGATATGATCCACAAGTTGTGTGCCAGTGCGGACGGAATAGGAATCGAACTTTTACGGTCGCATGATTCGGACATTCGAGTTCTCGTTGGCACGAGAGTTTTGTACGCGGACTGATAATAGCACTGCCAATTTTGTAATCACATAGTGTAGTGTGAAAGTCCACCGTTACAAAGCTCCATTATATCATGCAAGATGGTAGTCAAGGCCAACAATGCGATGCACTACTTTTCGACTGTACTTTGGGGCCAAAATGTATGCAGACTTTTCGGATTCTTGGTGATGAAATTTGTTGTTGATTATGGGGGAGATGGATAAAGAGTAGCCTAAAGTTTATGATTTGTAGCCGCAGTTAGGGTATATGAGGTCCATGTTCCGGTAATAAGGGTCGAAAGTAAAAGCATCCCGTAAAATAAACACAGATTTTACTTTCTTTTCAGGCCAATCACTAACATTGTATTTACGGTAAGGGCATGTTAAGAGCTTATCATGTAGGTAAGTGCAGGAATTGTTCTTGAATTATAGTGCAGTATGCGTGATTTGTATTTAGCGAGATAAGGAAACCGAATTATAAGGACTTTTGCAGTTTTCTATACACGTTATTTTTGTTACGGCAGAGTAATCTATTTCTCTTTCTTTCTCCTCATCTCCAGTATTCATCTCTTACCACCTGCTTCCCCCTTCTTTATTTTTTGTTTATTACACGCATGCACGGTATTTTATATTTATCGGTATATTGTTTCGTACCTCTTATCTCGTGTACACTATTACGTACGATTAGGCGACTGTTTACCGAAGGTGTAAAAATTATCGAAATGTAATAAACGAGTGCACGTGTATGTGAATAAATTTTATTATAAGTGCGGACGTGTTGATCTACGATTACCATGTGTACAAAGCCCTAACGTTTTTCGTTTTGACAGCACCACATGTTTCGCTATTATAAATAATTAACCATATATATATATCAACGAAACCGTCAAGATTATGTGTCTTGCGTGCGATTCTTCTTAGTAATGAAAAGATCAAGCTTTAAGTACTGCTTCTACTCTCGACTTACTACAACTCCCACAAGGGTTGCCAGCTAGTTAGCTTTTCCATTGAAAAATGGGTGATATTGCGGAAAAATGTGGTGGCTGTCGTGGTGGTGGTCTTCGTGGTTATCATTCTGACAGTTATACCTTCGGCATTAGGAACTTAAAGGAACCCATGTAAGCCTTTATTCATCTTTTACGTAATTATTATGTTATCTTTTTTTTATGACTACCTGCCCTATGTTATACATAATTTCATCGACAACACTATAATTCACAACGTTTTTTTTTTAATCGTTTGTCCTAGTTCATTTTTATTTATCTTTAACTCCATTATCATTTTACTCAGTAAAATAGCCTGGAAAAGCATACGCAAAATAGTACGGGGTTTGGAATAAAGTGTGCCATACTATAGTGCAGCCCCATCGTACCTGCAGGAAACCTTGACGTGCATGAAAAAATTATGCGACATGCCATGACCACTACGTTGTGTACGCTTATTTGTGCACACTTTGCATTTTTGTACATTTAAATGTTACTAGTGGTCCTTTTTCCCTTTTTTATGCTTATGTCATAAATATCATAATAAGTCTCTACACGGTTTCATTTCAAGCGCAGCTGTCAAAAAGTTTGCCAAAATCTGTCAAAACCAGTTTCTTATGTGAATGAAGTTTTAAACGTTAGGATCCAACAATCTTTAAAAAAAAATTTGGTTCTAAGTAAATCAAAAAAATCAGAACTCACTTTATACGTGTAGTCCACGTCAGGTAGAAAATTCCATAACCAAAAAATTTCTGTATATTCTTCAGATATTCCTTTATCATATGACCGGGCTGTTTTAGCGATAACATAAACAGATTCGTAAAAAAATCGTTAAAGCAGCGTTTTTTCACTTTAGCTGGCTCTGTGCTCTCTCCTTCTTCTTTCCACGCACAAGCGGCCGGCGGAACTAGGAAAATTTTTTTCCTGGACTGGTACTTTTTTTCATACAATACTTTTTTCGTCATTAGCACATTAATTAATCTTGTTTCTCATTGATTTTAAATGTTTTCATCAACTTTTTCAAGAGAACTAGACTGATTATCTTATCTTTCTGTTCGGTTAGTAGTAGTTATATTTAAATTATAAATATTGTCTCTATTTTTTATTTGTAACAGTGCATATTTTATTAGAGAATGTTTTTGTGCACTTTTGATAGAATACAAAAGTTTTTGTTGTAAACAGAATATCTGACGAATATAAAGCAATCTTTCTATTTTGCACAACTCCTCCATTCAACCGCAAGCGCAACAAACGTAAATTCAATGTGACTCTGCTTCCAAAATAGCTAGAGTAAATTTTAGTTTCAATTTGTATTTCTATACGATGATTACAATGCCGTTTGTCAAAAAAAAAATTTGCAACATTGGCCAAGTTATTTGCAATTGTGTTAATTGCTCATTTATTTTTCCAACCGAATAGTTGAATAGGTAGAAATTCTTTTTTTTTTTTACTCATACTCGTACATTATACTAAACAATATACTTTTAATGAAGCAAAACAACGATATATTATAATCTATGTTTGCAATAAGACAACAAAGTTTTACTTTAAAAGATTAGTCCACATGAAACTAGACAATATTTTGCAACGATACACACTGATGTATGTTTGATTTGTTGAGGGCTATGGATTCTCAATGTAGCATTAACATTGACATAACACTATTTGTTGTATCACAATTGTAAGATTGTCAATGGATAAAAAATTTTTATAGGCTTTTGCCATTTCATTTATTATCAAAACTAAGAAATCGGTACAAATATTAAGGTTATTTCATAACGAAGAACTTTACGTGCGTAAAGTATTTTTAGGAACAGTAAAAGGAAAGATAGTAGCAAAAAACCAGATACAAAATTTCCAATTTCTTATTAATTGTTAAATATATTAATAGGCCCAGTTATTTTTGCCATCAAAACTATTTTCCTGTAATCCTTAGTAAATTTTTAAGAAATTCTAAACTCTTGGACATATAATAGTGTATTGCAATCATACTTAGCCTAAAAAAAATACTAAGATCTGCAAAACACTTCTAAGGGTGATTTTCTAAATAGCAATAAAATCGAATAACTAGCGCACTTAACATGCCAAACAGACAAGGAAAACAAGGACAATGGGAAGTGCACAGACTATACACTATCGAAAAGTAACCAAAATACGTTTTTTTAAGTTAAGAATCGGAGTACGCTACTTTTGGAAAATGTCCACGTGTGTTCGTGTGTGTGTGTGTGTGTGTGTGTGTGTGTGTGTAATAAGTTATCTCTCAGTATTCTCTTGACCGATTTTGATCCAAGAGGGCTTTTTTGTGTATATATTCCTATCACGGCTGAAAACAAAAAATTTGTGTTTAGCTGTATATATTTTTTTATTTTATCGATTTTTTTTGATGGTTTTTTTTATGGAAGACGATTTTCAATCTACTGTTATTTTAGGATATTTTATGTCCGAAATTCCGAAAGATCACTGAATTTCATTTTTTTTTAAATGTCAAGATAAAATTAAAAAAAACATTCATTGGCAAAGAAATCCAAAATTTCAAAAAAAATCGATTTTCCAAAATTGATGAAATCTAAATAAAAACTTTTGGGACATTTTATAGTTATCAAGATTTTCTGCCACAATATATTCCAAAACAATGTTTGATAGCAAGAAAATCACTTTTGAAAAAGAACAGTTTTTCCGAAATCGATAAAAAAAAGACTAAATAAAACGAATCGACGTAAATGAAATTTCGATTTTAGCGATGATCAGTATCCAAAAACAAACAAAAATACAGAACATATGTCGTGAAATATCCGAAAATTATGATGAAAATCAATTAAATAAATCCTAAGATATGACTGATCGCATACATTCCCCATTCACACTCACACACACTCAGCTCGTAGATTTTCTTCATTCCAACTTAATATGTTTTTATGTATAAATTTCAATAATCTTTCGAAATTTACAATTGTAGAATACCTTAAAACAACGACATATACATTAAAAATATTTTTTCATAAAAAAATAGAGTTTTGCAAATCATAAATTCAAAATATGAATAAAAACATCCGAAAACATCTAAAAAAATTTTTCTGCTAGTAATCTGAATTCCAAACCCAAAGAAACAAGCCCACATTATTAATATCAGTCAAAGAAATCCTGAGACAGAACTAATTACATACATTTCCGATTTACATCCACGCAAACCAATCTGCTTTATTTTTTTTATTTCATCAAAATACGTTTTTTTCTAAAAAATTCAATGATCATTTAGAATGTATATCGTAAAATAACCTAAAGAACGATAGTGCGTAAAACAGTTTTTAAAAAAAAATCTATGTAAAAAAATCAATTAAATCAAATTTAAAAAAAGTTTGCAGCAAAAATAAATACTTTTTCCAGTGGTGATAGGAATTTAAAAACAAAAAAAAGTCCCCTCGCAGCAAAATCGATTAAGGGAATTCTGGGATATAACTGATTACATACATACATACATTTACACTCACTCACACACGGTGACAGACATTTTCCAAAAATGATGTACTCGTATTCTGATTCTAAACTTTAGAAAACAATCGTATCTAAGGATTTTTTTGACCGCTTTCAACAAACCTAAAATTTTTCTTTTCAAATAAAGATAACTATTTGTATACCAAATATTGATTCATTTGCTTTATTTTTTTGAATTTGATTTTATTGATTTTAGAAAATACATTTTTAAGCAAACTTCAGCTGTTTTAGAATTTTTTGCAATGATAATTATGGAATATAAGTAAAAGGAAACTATTCATCATCGTTTACGAAAGATATTGTGAGAAATTATAAAATCTTCTAAAAAACACGTGTTAAGGTGAAATTTCATTAAATAAACTAAGCGGAAGTATGTTGCTGTAATCAGTGCAAGTTCGTATCATTATTCATATCTCAAGATATCGTGAAAGGAACGTTATAAAAACACGTTTTTTAAATTTAAAGTCGTGCAGAAACTTCGCGCCTAGCATAGTGATTATACTGCGCTGTAAAAACTAAATAGTGCAAGGAGGAATTTTCTGTGCCCATCGTAGTAAATTTACTATGTCTGGTAGAGGAAATAAAAAGACCCATGTCTGACGTAGTTGAATTGCAATAGCTCGTTGTACTACGGAGTAAATATTATGAGGGCAATCTAAGATGCCGTATCCTTACAATAGAAATAGTACTTATGCAAAAGAAATTTGCTTCCTCGTAGAGAAAGCTTTGCCATGGACGAAAAATCACATTTCAAGAAACCATGTTATAAACAAAATTTATGAAGTTTAGAATTGAAATACACTACTTTTGGAAAATGTCCGTATGTGCGTTTTTGTGTGTGTGTGTGTGTGTGTGTGTGTGTGTCGATGCATGTATGTAATCAGTTGTAATTCAGGATTACCTCGACTGATTTGTATCCTACAGGGCTTTTTTTGTATTTTAATTCTTTTCACTGCTGAAAGAAATAAATTTGATTTTTGCTATACTTCTTATTTTATTTTGATTTTATACATGTTTTTGTAAAAATTTATTCATAAGCAATTTATTGTTATTTTAAAACATTTTACGACAGACATTCTGAAAGGTTAATAAATTTTATACAAAACAAGTATTTACATAGAATTTGACAAATTTAGTAGCCGGGTGTGCGTTAGGGTGAATAGAGAATGTATTTGATCAGCCATATCTTAGGATTGCTTTGAATGATTTTTATCGATGCTGTAGGATATTTTTGAATAGCAGGCTGCTATTTACCGGGACGAATTTGGTACTTTTTGCAAACAGACGCAGGGATGAATTCCGTAAGTGATATGAAGACACTCTAATTATCCGGGGACACACTAGGAGAGTGATAAGAAAACACCTAATGATCTGGAGGTGAATTCAGTGACTAATAAAATGATGCACTTATGATGGGGACGAGTGCGGGTAGGCCTGGATATTTAACGATAGATTCTCTGTAAGTTTTTCTTATTTTTGGATAACCTTTATTGCTGAAAATTATATTTTAACTACGCTAATTTGTTTTCTTGTATTTTAATTTTATCAATTTCGGAAAATGGTTTATTTTGACGTGATTTTTTTGCTATCAAATGTTGTTTCAGAATATTTTGTTGCAGAACGTATTGAAGATCATAAGATTTCCTAAAAATTTTCATTTTTATTTAATCGATTTTAGATAATCGATTTTTTAAAGTACTGTTTCTTTTTATACAAACGTTTTAGACTATTTTGTGGTAGAAGAGCTTGAAGATCATGAAATTTATAAAATAATGTTTTTAGCTTCAGAAAAAGGGAAAAATTGATAAGGGTGCGTGTAGAGAAAAACAGAACACGTTAATGAGGAAGCTTTGTGCCAATAAATTGGCAGAGGTATTTTTACTGTGTATACATAAAAAACTATAACTTATTATTCTTTCTAAATATTTCTATCTAATATGATACTTGTTTTTAGTTTAATATTTTTTTTATAGTTGATGATAAACTATTCATTTTTATTCGAATTATGACACTTTAAAAAATGTAGAACGTGTAAATAAGAAAGCTCTGTGCCCATAAATTGGCAGTAGCTTTTAGTTTGTGAAGCATAATAATAGCTTCGCTTTTTGGCTTCAATCAACCTGATAGGTAAATCAATTGTTTTATTTAAAATAAGCTGAAAAATGGATCTTAAGGTAGCTTTTTTCCAGTTAATGAGCAGTTACTTTTTTTGTATCCTTATAGCGGCTTGGAAAAAAAATTATAAGATCACATACATACATTTTCCATTCACACCCACGCACACCAAGCTCGTAAATTTTCTTAATTTCAATTTGATACTATTTTTAGTACGTTGAAAACATCTATAAAAAATTTTCTAGTATTTTGTATTCAAAACCCAAAGCAACAAGCCCAACACTTTTTTTAATTTCAAAAAAATACGTTTTTTGCTTAAAAACAGCTTTAAAAAAAAAAAGATGTACAAAAATCAAATAAATCAGATTAAAAAAATGTATGCAGCATAAATAAAAATTTGTTTCAGCGGTAATAGGAATTTAAAAACAAAAATAAAAGCCCTTCAGGATCAAAGTCGATCAAGGGAATTCTAGGATACAACTGATTACATGAATACATACATTAACACACACATTTTTTAAAAATAATACTCCATTGTATTTATTTATTTCCTGGTCGTCGCCCCGAACGGATCACTGATCACCGTCTATCATTCATATAATTAAATAATTAATACATGCATAATAATGAAAAAACTCGTGGCTCCTGGGCCACTCAGATGATGTTCATCAGACTCACTGACTGTAACTGTACCATACCAACACTATAGAAACACAGTACACGCTTACTATATGCATACTCGCTCGCACGTTTTGTTTACGTGAGTGTTTATAAGGTATGTTCGAAATCGAATTTCTGGCGAGTACAGGTGACCCTTGGCAGCCTGAAATTCGCTTGCAAACATACTTATATGTATAGGTATAACTATTGTGCAGCGGCAGCACGTATAGGGAGCAGCTTTTTTAAGGCCTATGCAGTGAAATTGGCATAAAGCGCAAACTTAAGAATAGCATTGATTAGTATATCTATGTACATGATGCACAGAGCGGTGTGCTTTACGTTTTCACCTATATAGATATACTAACTGATGCTATTCTTGTGTTTGTGCTTTGCGCTAATTTAAGTATGTAATCCTTCTCTCTCTCTCTCTTTCTATTTCTCTCTTTCTCCTACTCAATAGTCTTGCTACCGTTTGCTTTGGCTGGTCCCGCTGGCCCGCCCCCTTCACTCGCATGTTCTCTCGTCCTCTCGCACTCGCTCTACCTAGAGCGCGAGAAATAGGACAGATGGATAGGATCTTACTGTTGTTTTTCCTTACGTTAGGTGCAGCCACCAGATTCAGCGTAAAAAGCATAGCTGTAATAATGAGGGTGACCAAAAATATTTTTATGACTATTCTTTTTCCTCTTACTCACTCCGTGTATGATTTAATTCAATAATTAAACATAAGCCAATTTTGGAGTGTATATTTCTTTATTTCATGA
>JAPYYV010000012.1:0-69647 GCA_030522625.1 Copidosoma aretas | reverse complement strand
TAAAAATTACACACACACATACGTCAAATTAAAAATAATATTAATGTTTATTTATTAATGTGACTGTAAGACCGATATAAATATTTGTCTTGTTTAAATTTAATTAACAAATCATTAAATATAAATATAATAATACTCGATAGATTACGTAACTGATTACTCTAAATAACATTGTGCTTGAAGATTTTTGACACTTAATATTATTACGAGTATATTAATATTATTATGTATTAAACTCGGATTTGTTAATCTGCTTAGCTTAATCTTACAACTGAAAAATCACTTCGATAAATATTAATATTAAGTATTTTACGAGATGAGGCGTACGAGAATTCGTTCACCTCATACACTTAAGTATTTTACGTTATAATATTTTGTAAGTATAAGTACATTGAAAACTTTTAGTAATACATTAAAAACTTTTAATAATTATATAACTCAATCAATGAACAAACTATGCTTACGAATATAAAATGCAAGTTAAAAAAAACCTTATTATTTAAATGCCTTTTTGGAACCCTTACTCCTTGAACAATCTTAGTTTCTGGCATGGCAGATACGGTAAAATCAGGCCCAATGCAACTGAAATCTGCACATGTGATCATAATCGATGACTGAAAAAACACATTTGAAGAAAAATATAAGTAAATTATAGAATTATTTATTAATGCGACGATATGATAAATTTACAATATTGTTAGTTGTAAAATAAAAAAATTCTTACGTCCGTGCTTGACCTCTCCGTTCACATGAACAAATGTGCCTTTTTTTAAATTTAAATCAGTGTATTGAGAGATGTTTACGGTTAATTTGTAAACTCCGTCGGTGATAGCCCCACACCCATACGTCAAATTCTCAAATCGACTGGGAGACGACGTAAATTTAGTTTTGATGTAGCCTGAAATGGATGTAAATAAAATAAAATACATTAAATAGGTAAAATTTATTCAATTAAATATATATAATTATAATAAAGAAAAAATAACTTACCTATAGGTCGGGAAGCATGGTTTATATCTTTAAAGTTCACCGGTCCATACTAAATGTCAGTGTTAATTGAAGGCAGATATCCAGAAAAAGTTAGAATTTAACTTGTTTGAACGATCAATTTGAAAGAAACCAATTTGTTTGATTCACGGTTGAAGTTCACTTTACTTAACTTGCTGAAACCTCCTTTAATGCGCAATATCTGTAAATAATATATTTATTACAAAATAAACAATATTTTTCAAATCATTAAATTTAAGAAATGAAATAAAAAATAAAATTTTAAAAATTTTTATTTACTTGCACGGTGAATCTTCAATTCATTTTTATATTTTTCGATGAGTTTCTCTCCCCAAATCAAACAGTTGATCGATCTCCCAGTGCCGTTTGAAAGGATAAATTTTATTAATTTGTATTTTTGATTGACTCCGACTTCTTTTGTTCCAACTATTTCATCAACATAGCCCTTAAGTTCACTGCGAAAAAAAAAACATGTTTATTATATTTAGATTTTTTTTAAACAAAATTATAAAAACTATATACACACGCAGTCTGGTCCTTATCAACGAGTTCATCGAATACCTCATTAGGTGACATAGGGATTTCTTCTTCTTCTCCTTGTTGATTGTGTTGCTGTTGCTCGGCCATTATCTTTTCTGAAACTGAAACTGGAAGAAAAAAATTTGAATTATCGTACACATTGTATGGTAATTAATTAATTTTTACATAACCTATTTTATTTTAATGACTGATTTTCTTACGTGAATTAACGTACACACTCGATTAATGTTTAAAAAAATTTAAATAAAGTATAAATATACATGCACGCACAATACTACAGTTAAGGTTCCACGTGTTGCCGCTGGATTTTCTGCGTCCAGTGGAGGCATTTGAGCCCATGAGAGTGAGAGAGAATTCAACGACACGGATCTTTTTCTCTATCTCTCTCTCTCACTATCATGAGTCCAAATGGCGCTGCTGTCAATGGCCACTGCAAATCCAGCGGCAACCTTGACTCTTGGAACATCAGCGTGACACCTTCTCCTCGAATACATTCCCGCCTGCAGAAAAGCTATTCTTCAATACATGCACAAATACACACTTACTTTAGACGCGACGACGCGTATGTATAACTACCTACCCGACGCACCCGTACGCAACACACACGCACACGCGCGTGCGCTCGAAGAAAGTACACTTCCACGCACAAAATGAAAAACGACTTGAATCAGCCAGACGCGGGATATTACCTCAATACATGCTCATGCATGCATGCACATACACACGCACTCGCCAGACAGTAACACACTCCCACGCAGGAAAAGACAGCCGACCCGGCAGAGACAAAGGAGGTGTCTGGATCATCCACACACACAAACACACATATGACAGACCTAGACCTTCACGAATATTTCCCAACATGCCCCCACGTACACGCGCTTCCCAATTGCACGCCTTCTTCTCGCGCTCTCTTTGACGCAAACTTATCTCGCCTAATGCGATGCTCATCTGCGTCACAACCAAAAAAAACTTATAACCAAAAAAAACTCACCCTTTCTTGGTGATAATGATAAGTGACGCTGGCGAGGCGCTTGTCACCGATGATCGTCGTGTCTCCGGGGCTATTGCTGAACAACTGCTACATGCGAGGTGAGTTGTTGCTGTGGCGTGATGTTGGTCTTGTTCCGTGGCTCAGTTAAGAAAGAAAGATTGTCTTTCTTGATCCCTTCGCACGTGTACCCTTCTCGTCCCGTCCCACTAAACTAAGGGTGCACTTACATTAAGTCTTATTTACTTAAGATTGGAGAGATCCCGGCAAAATTTTAATTACGTTTGAATTTTAATGTTCCCAAATTATACTTTTAAGTAAGGAACAAATCTTATTAAGTATTTAATATCATTTTATAACTTTTATTGTATATTATATCATCTTATATTTAACAGTCGGTAAGTAAAAAATTTCACAATTTGACATCGTTAAAAAATGCATATTCTCTTAAATAATTGTTGATGTAATAATAATGCTGTGGTCTTAAGACAGTTTTTCTTTTAGTTTCCAGGTATCAAAATTATTTAAACTTTGCCGGGGTCTCCCACTTTATTTTCACCTAACCTGGATAATCCATTTTCACTTACTTAAATAATCCATACTTATTGACACGCTTAATTCTAATATTATTTTAACAAATATTCATGTACAAAAAATCGAGATAAATTCACTCACCATATATTTGTAAACTTGCACGAAACCACTATTTTAAAATTCACCCGCTCTTCAGACCATGTCATCGCATGCGACCAATAAAATTAGCTCAAGTTTTGGCTTCAGTCACGTGACACTGGTTCTTTTAAGATATGATTTATCAGTTTATATATCATTAACTTGCTGCCCTCTGGGTTACTTAGTTAGAAATCTTGGATTTAGGTTATGTTGTTTCCTCTATAATAATTTATAAGCTTATCTATTATCAACTCGCTGTCCCCTGGGATATTGTGCCAAAAAGCTTAGGATTTAGGTTATGTTGTTATTTGTATAATATTTGATTCAATTAAAATAATAACTAACTGCCTTCCAGCTTACTAGGTTAAAAATCTTAGGGTTTAGGTTTTGTTGTTATTTGTATGATCATTAATTATATTACGTCTCTTGTTTTCGAGATCAACTAAGTAGTACCTTCTATGAATAAAAGCTAAGCTTAGCGATCTTTTTCTTTACTTTTGAATCGTCGTTTTCCTTCTCTTCACCGCCTCACAAAAAAACAAGCCGAATGAAAAGCGAAAATGATCAGCAGCAGAATGAGGGGAGTTGGATGAGGAGAGTGAAAAAAAGTGACATTCTTAGGAAAAATCCCGATTTCTAGTAACGAGTAATTGCTGAACCATAGAAAGGGAGTCGCACAAGGCATTTGAGGGTAGATTGATTAGGGCGTCCCGGCTGAAGCGATGACCAAATTTCTAGTTGCTATTCCGAAAAAAGGTGACGTGTTATTTGAAGCTCCAGCACTTAACAAAGAGGTTATGATTGATGAGGTCCGATTCAATGAGCAAGCAGTCAAACGAGATAAATTTCTTATAACGCACCAAAACTACGCAGGCGCAGCATTGGCCGCCGTGTCCTCGGTGATAAGAGCCGTTTTGAATAATAAAGTGCAACCGTTGGATCGCGACCAGCTTTTGGAAAGGCTGGCAGACACTTCAAAGCTCCTAGCTTGTCTGTTTCGAGAGTTATTTAAATCTAGAAAGTCCTTTATTTTGCCAGTCTTTGATAAAAACATAAGGTCATTATTGGAGAACACCATCCCGGACCTATGGCTTTTTGATGACAAATTAAGCGAGAAAGTGGTGGGAGCGCGGGCTGCAGTCAAAATTTCCAAACAGATCAAAGCACATACTCTAAGATTTCCATCTCGCTCTAGTGAATCTTTGAACTAGAGACGTTTACCGAGCAGTAAGGAAGCAGGACCGGTGAACTACAGAGAAGCGAATAAATCATCTGCCTCCAAAAGACAAAGATCACAGCCCCCCTAAAAGAGACCGACACAGTACGTCAACAGCAGTCCAGCCAATAGAGGCCACGGCATTATTTAAGGTAAAGATCACTGGGAACGTGTCTAATTATAATAAAGCATTAGAGGAATTTATGGATAATGACTCTATACTGGAGTTATCAAAGGGGTTGGAATTCCTTTTTTATGTCGGGTAGTTCAAGTTTGCCCACCCAACAAACCGAAGTTCAATCATAAGAAACTCTTGAATTAGATTCAATCATAAAAAGCTATGAAGCCTCGGGAGTGATTGAAAACTGTAAATCGGTTCCAGGTCAATTTACTTCGTCATATTTTTTGGTCCCAAAGCCAGGAGGATATTTTTGGTTTGTTTTAAATTAAAAAAATTTAAATACATTGTTACCAACCGAACACTTTAAGCGTGAAGATTTCAGGGCAGCGGTTAATACTTTGCATCGTCTGGACTACCTCGCTAGAGTTGACCTAAAGGATGCATTTTTTTCTATCCTCATGCACCCTCCGTGTACTAAATTCTTAAGGTTCTTTTACAGAGGGAGGCTATTCCAATTTCTTGTGCTGCCCTTTGGACTAAATATTAGCCCTTATGTATTTACAAAAATCATTAAACCTGTCGTAAAATCATTAAGAAAAAAAGGCTTTAGGTCTGTGGTATATGTTGATGATTTTTTTATTTCTTGGACACTCTTACAAATCATGTTCAAAGAATTTACAAGAATCTATTTGTTTATTACAAGGACTGGGTTTCATGATAAGCTTTGATAAAAGTCAACTGGTCCCTTACCAGTCGTGCAAATTTTTAGGTTTCCTTTTTGATTACAAACTTATTACTATTAAATTAACAAAAGAGAAAAAGTTTAAGATAAGTAAAATAGGTTTCTAAGAACTGATGATTTTATAGTCAGAGAGTTAGCCAGCCTTATCGGTATTTTGGTTGTGGTATGCCCAGCAGTAAAATACGGTTGGTTATTTTATAAGAGTCTAGAACGAATAAAATTCCTTGCGTTTATAAACAAATCAAACTTCGAACAATTTGTCAGTTTTTCTAGTCAAGCAAGGCAGGACCTGGCCTGGTGGGAAGCAAATATATTAAAAGTTTTAATGTTATTCGCAGCTTTGATTTCCACCAGGAGATATCTTCTGATGCTTCCCTATCGGGTTGGGGGGGCGGTATCCGGCAGTGTTAAGGAAAAAATCTTCTGGTCAGTGGAGCTCTACACATAAACGCTCTTAAAATATTAGCTGTGACCTTGCCCTTAAATCTCTAGCTAAAAAAAAAGCTAACTGCCGGATCCTACTTAGAGTTGACAACTCCACAGCAGTGGCATACATTAATAAAATGGGAGGAGTTCGTTTTTCTCAATTGAATAGATTGAATCTAGATGTATTCATCATCAATACATGTACTATCTCTTCGAAGGATTACTTTTGGTACGCGTTTCCGCCTTTCTCGCTCAACCCCAAAGTATAAAGGAAAGTTAGGGAAGAGCAATGCAGTGGTATACTTATAAAGCCCAATTGGCCAAATCAATATTGGTACCCGGATTTTAAGGCAACGAGCTTAAGTGGGAGTGTCAAACTTCTCCTCTCTCCTAATTTTCTTTTTTCCCCTTGCAGGTCCCAGACTCACCCACTGGCCTATAACCTTACATTGATTGCTGCAATAGTCTCAGGAAAGCATGCTAGAGAAGAGGACTAACAATTAGAGCTGCAGAGGTGATGCTAGCTTTGCTATCACAGAAAAAATACAAACAGTAAAATTCCCCTCTCAGAGAATGGTGGGCATTCTGCGCTACGAAGCAAACAGACCCGTTTGAGCCATTAGAAACTTCAATCTTAAATTTTCTACAGCTTTATTCGAAAGAGAAGCATCCTACGCAGTGCTAAACTTGGCTAGAGCAGCGATTGCATTGATTGCCTTTAATAACTTTTCCGATAGCAAGGTAATTAATTAACCGGTTCTTTAAAGGTATGTACAGGCTAAAAACTACAACTCCTAGATACAACAGAACTTGGGAAGTAGATGCAGTACTGAACACCCTGAAAGCTGGCAACCCATCGAAAGCCTGAACCTGGAGAAGCTGACATATAAGGTGTTAATGCTCCTAGCAGTAGGTACTGGATTTGGGTTCAATCACTCTCCTTGCTAAAATTAAGCAACATTATTATTAAAAACGATAGCATAGAGATAAAAGTGGATGCGATTACCAAGACATCAAAACCAGATTCCCTTTATCTCTTCACTATCTTACCTTGCATGCGAAAAAAAACATGGTATTTGTATTGCTACCTCTTTAAAATATTATATTAGTTTTACAAGTTCCTCCAGATCTGATAAGGACTTTCTGTTTGTTACAGTTAAAAAATCCCATAAAAAGCATTGACAAGTACTTTTGGTCGATACTTAAAAACTACGCTTCAGCAGTGCCGCATTGATAAAGAATTCTCTGGCCACAGTACTAAAAATGCATCAACGTCTAAAATGTTTAAGAAAGGTCATGGTATTACTGCTATAAAGAGCGCCTCTAGATGGTCGAAAGAAATTTTTGTTTTCGCTAATTTTATAATAGACAAGTAGATTTGGTTCAAGATAATTTCGCTAAAGCGGTATATACATAATTCATAATGTCTTAATTTAATGATGTACTGTTATCTTCATAGTAATATCAAGAAAAAAGCGTAATATTAATTCAAAATAAAGAGAAAAAAACATCAACTCTAAACGTCTACTTAGTTAATCTCGAGAACCAGGGACGTAATATAATTAAGGATCAAACGAACTTACCTATAAGTGAAGTTCGATCGAAATTATATAAGCCCCTCGTTCAAAAAGATTAAGATCTCACCCTTCTGTATCATTACAGAAACTCACCCCACTTTTTTCTGTCACTACAACAAAAATGAATAGTAAGGGCTTGGTGGAGGTCAGTAAAGGCAGATAGCCCCCGGAAATTTTTTTTTTTCGCTACACTTAAAAAGTATAGGCTCCAAACTGGCGTAATCATGTGGCAAGCCGCAGTACTACTTAGTTAAACTCTTCGAACATGGGACTTATGAAATTTGGATCGAACTTCACTTACAGGTAGGTTTGTTCAATCCTTAATCAAATTAAAATCTCAACTCGCTGTCCCTCGGGTCACTTGCAAGATAAAGCTTGGGATTCAGGTGATGTTGTTATTTTTATAATTATCAATTAGTGTATCCATCATTAACGTGCTGTTTTCCGGGTGACCTGTTTAAAAGGTCATGATTTAAGTATATGTTGCTGATTGTATAATAATTTATTAGTTCATAGATTATTAACTTTCTGCCTCCTAGGTTAATAGTTCAAAATGTTGGGATATAAGTTATGCTCTTTATTCTATAATGATTTATGTATTCATCTATCATTACCCCGCTGTCCCCCGGGTTACTGTGCCAAAAAGCATAGGATTAAGGTTGTGATGTTATTTGTATAATAATTAATTCAATGCAAATAATAACTTGCTGTCTCCTGGGTTACTCGGTTAATAAGCTGGCATTTATTAATAAGCCGCCATCCCTCGGGTTATTAGGTTAAAAATCTTTGGATTGAGGTCATGTTTTATTTATAGTATTTAATTTGATTCAAATATTCACTTATAGTCTCAGGAGTGACTTAGCTCAAAAGCTTAGGATATAGGTTATGTTGTCATTTTTATGAATAATTTAATTAAAATTTTAACTTGCTATCCCCGCGGTTCCTGGGTTAAAAACCTTAGGATTTAGGTTATGCTGTTATTTTTATAATAATTTATAACTATATTTATTATTAACTTACTGCACAAGGGGTTACCGATATAAAACTCGGGATTAAGGTTTTGTTGTTGTGTTTTTAATAATTTTTTAGCTTATCCATTATTAACTCGCTATTCCTCGGGTCACTGAATTAAAAAACTAAGGATACAGGTTTTGTGCAGCTTATGTTATTTGTTTGTAGTGATAAATTAAATTAATATAATAACTTACTGTCATTAGATTTATATGCTTAAATAGCTGGGGATTTTGGATATGTTGTTTTATTTATACAAATTTATTAGTTTATCTAATATTAACTCGCTGCCCCCCGGGTCACTATGCCCAAAAGCTTATGAATCAGGTTATGTTTTACTTTTTATAATAATCAATTAGTTTATCTATCATTAATGCGCAGTCCCCTAGGTTACTTGTTTTAATGGTCAAGATTTAGGTTATGTTGATACTTTTATACTAATTAATTAGTTTATTTAATATTAACTCACTGCCTTCTGCGTTACTGAGTTAGAAATTTTTTGATGTAGGTTATGTTGTTTTTTCTATGATTATTTGTATTTTACTCTATTATTAAGAGGCCATTCACTGGGATACGGTGCAAAAAAGCTAATAATTTAGGTAATGTTGATATTTGTATAATAATTGATTTGATAAAAATGTTAACTTGCTATCTCCCAGGCACGGGGTTGAAAAGCTATGCATTCAGGTCATGTTATTTTTATAATTATTGATTCAATTAAAAAAGAAAATTACTGTCTGCCGTGTTACCAAGTTGAAAAGCTTAGGATGTGGGTTATAGTGTTATTTTTTGATTAATTCAATTAAAATATTAACCACCGAGTTTTTATTTTTGTTCCAACATCATTAAAATATTAACCGTCTATCTCCCGGTTTACTGGATTGATAATTTTTGGATTTAGGCCATGTTGTTTTATTTATGGTCATTGAATTATTTAAAATATTAACTTTTAGTCTCACAGATTACTGGTTTAAGAACCTGGGAATCTAGGTTATGTTGTTTTTTTTATAGTAATCAATTTAATTATAATAATTTACTGAGGTTACTAGGTTGCAAAGCTGGGGATTCAAGTTTTGTTGTTGTTTTAATAATACTTTTTAAATTTATCTATTACTAACTTGCTAACCCCTAGGTTGCTGGGTTAAGAATCTTTGGATGTAGGTCATGTAGTTTTATTTATAGTAATTAATTCAATTTAAATATCAACTCGCTGTCTCTTGGGTTACTTAGTTTAAAAGCTTGGGATTAAGGTGATTTTGTAGTTTTTATAAGCAATCCAATAAATATCATTTTCCTGTTCTCTGAGTTTCTTAGTTAAATAGCTAGGAATTTATGTTATGTTGTTATTTTTATATCATTTCATTAGTTAATCTATTCTTAATGCGCTGTACCGTAAATTACTTTTTAAAAGGTCCGGATTTAGGTTATTCATATAATTTGACAATAATTCATTATTTTATTTATTATTAACTTGCAGCCCTCTGGGTTACTGAGTAAGAAATCTCTAGTGATAGGTTATGTTGTTTCTTCCCTAATAATTTATAAGTTTGTCCATCTTCAACTCGCTATTCACCGGGTTACTGTGCGAAAAGCTTAGGATTCAGGTTATGTTGTTATTTAAATAATGAATAGTTTCATTAAAAATTGCAACTAACTGTCGTCTGGGTCACTAAGTTTAAAATTACGGGGTCTAGGTTATGTTGTTATTTGTATGATGATTAATTGAATTAAAATTTTAACTTGCTGTTTCTCAAGTTACAAGATGAGAAACCTTGGGATTTAGGTTTTGTTCTTTTTTTTTTGTAGAAATGAAAGAAATTATTATAATAACTAACTGTCTTTTGGGTCACTTGCTTTAATAGCTGGGAAATTAGGTTGTGTTTTTTTTTTTTTATAATATTTTATTAGTTTATCTACTCAAACGCGCTGTCCCCTGGGTTACTAGTTTAAACAGTCAAGATTTAGGTTATGTTGAATATCTCATAATGATTTATTAGTTTATTTATTATTAACTTACTAATTTTATTTATTATTAACTTACTGACTCTTGAGTTACTGAGTTATACATCTTTGGATGTAGGTTATGTTGTTACTTTTCTAATTTATACGTTTATCTATTATCAACAAGCCTTTCCCTGGGATACGGTGCCAAAAAGCTAAGGATTTAGGTAATGTTTCTATTTTTATAATAATTAATTTGATAAAAATGATAGTTTGCTATCTCCCGGGTACTAGATTGAAAAACTATGCACTTAGGTCATGTTATCTTTATAATAATTGACTTAATTAAAATAGAAACCTACTGTGTGCCGGGTTACCAAGTTAAAAAGCTAAGGAGGTCGGTTATAGTGTTATTTTGTGATTAATTTAATTAAAATATCAACTGTCCATCCCCCAGTTTACTGGATTGATAATTTTTAAATTTATGTCATGTTCTTTTATTTATAATGATTGATTTATTTAAAATATTAACTTGTAGTCTTTTGGGTTACTAGGTTTAAAAGTTTAGTATCTATGTGATGTTGTTTTTTTTATAGTAATAAATTAACTTAATGCAAGAAGTTACTGGGCTTACTAGGTTAAATAGATTGAGATTTAGCTTTTGTTGTTGTTTTAAAAATACTTTTTAGACTTATCTCTTATTTACTCGTTAACCCCCCGGGTTACTGGGTTAAAAATCTTTGAATGTAGGTTATCTATTTTCATTTAGAGTAATAAATTTAGTTTGAATATTAACTTGCTGTCTCTCGCAATACTTAGCTCAAAAGCTTAAGATTTAGGTATTGTTGTTGCTTTTATAATTAATCCAATAAATATTATTTTGCCGTTCTCTAGGTTACTTAGTTAAATAGCTAGGAATTAAGGTTATGTTGATATGTTCAAGATAATCTATTAGATAATACATAGTTGACGGGCTGTACTCTGGATTACTTTTTAAAAGTTCTAGATTTAGGTTTTTTTGATAATCTTACAATAATTTATTTGTTTATTCATTATTAACTTGCTGCCCCCTAGATTACTGATTTAAAAATCTCGGCATATAGGATATGTTGTTTCTTACATAATAATTTTTGAGTTAATCTATCACTATCTCGCTGTCAAGCGGGTAAATGTGCCAAAAATCTTAGGATTCAGGTTATGTTGTTATTTGTATGATATTTAATTTCATAAAAATAGCAAGTAACTGTCGTCTGAGTCACTAAGTTCAAAATTACGGGATTAAGCTTATGTTGTTATTTGTATGATAATCAATTTAACTAAAATTTTTAATTTTCTGTCCCTCAGAATACTGGGTTTAAGACTTAAGAATGTAGGTTATGATGTTATTTTTATAATAACTTATCACTTCATCTATTATTTACTTACTGCAACCGGGTTTACTGATATAAAACTTGTGATTTAAGTTTTGTTGTTGTTTATATAATAATTTTATACCGTATCCATTAATCACTTGCTATTCCCTAAGTTGCTGGGTTATAAAGCGTGGGATTTAGGTATTGTTGTTTTTTTAATAATAATTTTTTAGTCAATTTAATATAAACTCGCTGTCTTCCGTGTTACTGGATTAAATAACTTTGGATTAAGGTCATGTGGTTTTATCTATCGTAATTGATTTATAAATTATATTAACTCGTAGCCTCTCGCGTTACTAGCTTGGAAAGCTTGACGTTCAGGTTATGTTGTTTTTTTTTGTAGTAATGATTTGAATTGGTATTATAACTTACTGGCCCTCGGGTAAGTAGGTTAAATAGCTGGTGATGTAGGTAATGTTGTTGTTTTTGTAATGATTAATTCATTTATTCATAAATAACTTGTTGTCCCCCGGGTTACTATGTCAAAAAGCTTACGATGTGGGTTATATTTTTATTTAAATTATAATCAATTAGTTTATCTATCAATAATGCGTTGTCCCCCGACTGACTTGTTTCAAAGGTCGAGATTTAGCTTACGTAGATAAATTATTAATAATTTACTAGTTCATCTATTATCCACTTGCTGCCTCCTGTTTTACCGAGTTAGAAATATTTGTATGTAGATTATGATGTTTTTTCTGTAATAATTTATAAGTTTGTATATCATTAACGCGCTGTCCCCTGGGGAACTCCTCTAGAAGGTCTAGATTTAGGTGATGTTGATAATTTTATAATAATTATTAAGTTTATCTATACTCAACTCGCTGTACTTCGGTATACTGTGCTATTATGTTTTTTCTGTAATAATTTATAAGTTTATATATCATTAACTTTCTGTTCTCTGAGTAACCTGTCTAGATGGTCTAGATTTAGGTAATGTTCATAATTTTATAATTATTTATAAGTTTATCTATGACCAACTCGCTGTACCCCAGGATACTGTGCTAAATACCTTGGGATTAAGATTATGTTGTTATTTGTAATACAACTGTTTTAATGAAAACATTAACATGCTGTTTCCCAAGTTATCAGATAAAAAAGCTTAGGAATCCGATTCTGTGTTTTTGTCAACAATTATTTTTGAGTTTATCTTTTTTGAACTTGCTGTCTTCCGGGTGACTGAGTCAAATAGCTAGGCATTTAGGTTATGTTGCTATTTTTATGATAATTTATTAGTTTATACATTATAAACTCACTGTCCTCTGGGTCACTGTGCCAAAGAACTTAAGATTCTGATCATGTCGTTATTTTTATAATAATCATTTAGTTTGTCAATTATGAACTTGCTACCCCCCGGCTTACTAAGTTAGAAATTTTGAAATGTGTGTCATGTTGTTTTTTTTATTATAAATTATTAGTTTATTTATTGTTAACGCGCTGTTGGCAGGGTTACAGTGAGAAAAAACTTGGGATTTAGGTTATGTTGTTATTTTTATTGTAATAAATTATATGATTATAATACCGTAATGTTTCCCGAGATACTGTGTTAAAACCTTGGAATTTAGGTTGTGTTGTTATTATCATAATTATTTAAATAGTAATATCATTTCGCTGGATCCTCAACTATTGGGTTGGAAAGCTTTAGATTTAGGTTATGGTGTTATTTCTATAATAATTAATTAAATAGAAATATTAACTTGCTTTCTTACGAGTTTTTAAGTTATAAAGCTAGCCATTTTGATTATGTAGTTTTTATAATAATTATATAATTGATAATAGCAACTTACTGTCTCCCAGGTAACAATTTTAAAGAGGTTGATATGTAGGTTATGGTGTTAATTGTATGATAAATGATTTAATTATTTATTGCTATCTCGCTGTCTCTTGGATTACTCGATTAAAAATCTTTGGATTTAGGTCATGTTTTTTTATGTATAGTTAATAATTTCTTTTAAATATTTACTTATAGTCTCTCAGGTAACTGGGTTAAAAAGCTTGAAATTTAAGTTGTGTTGTTATTTTCACACTGATAAATTTTATTATCATAATGACATACTGTCTTCCGGGATACTTGGCTTAAAAACTTGGAATTTAGGTCATGTCGTTATTTTTATAATTAAATTAATAAAAATATTTACATGCTGTCTCCTAGGTTACCGGATTAAAAAGCTTGAGATTCAGGTTTTATTGTTTTTTTAACAATGATTTTTAAGTGTATCTTTTATCAACATTCTGTCTCCCGGGTAACTAAGTCAAATAGCTAGGGATTCAGGTTACGTTATTATTTGTATGGCCATTATTTAATTGAAATTTTAACTTGCTTTTTCCCAAATTACTTGGTTAAATAGCTGGGCATTTAGGTTATGTTGTTATTTTTATAATAATTTGTTAGTTTATATATTATTATCTGGCTGCCCCCCGGGTTACTGTATCAAGAAGCTCGGAATTCGGTTCAGGCTGTTATTTTGATGATAATCTATTAGGTGGTCCATCATTATTTTGCTGCCTTCTAAGTTACTACATGAGAAATCTTGAAATGTAGGTAATGTTGTTTTTTTTACAATAACTTATTTCCTTATTTATTGTTAACGCGCTATCTCAAGAGGTAATGTAAAAAATAGCTTAGTATTCAGGTTATTTTGTTACTCTTATGATAATTCGTTTGATAAAAATTTTAGCTTACGGTCTCCCGTGTTATCGGGTTAAAAATGTTTATTTCAGGTAATATTGGTTTAATCATAGCAATTGCTTCAATTTAAATATAATCCCGTATTTTCTCTAGTGATTGGGTTAATAAGCTTAGAGTTTGGGTTCTGTTGAAATTTTTACAATAATCAATTAGTTTATTTATTATTACCACGCTGTCCCCTGGGTTACTCGTCTAAAAGGTCTAGATTTAGGTAATGTTGATAGTTATATGATAATTTTTTAGTTTATTTATTACAAACTTGCTGCCTCCTGGGATACTTGAAATGTAGGTTTTGTTGTTTTATCTATAATAGATTATAAGTATATCTATCATTACATATATAAATAACTCTAATTACATTTACCTATCAAATTTTTTTCAACATACAGCGCGAAGCCTCCATACGTTATAGAAATCGCTATATTTTTGTACTAGCCCTTATTTCAATAATCATCGAATTTTGATGAATCTCTTTCATATTCATACCAAGTAAATTTAAGTAGTCGAATTAAAATTATTGATGAGACGAAAAATAACCACCTCGACCCTGGAGTCGAACCGGGGAGCTCCTTCTTGCCGGGAAGGCACGCTAACACTTGCGCCACCGAGGCCTTGGCGATTTCCTTCGTCTCATCAAGTCAAGTTGTAAACGCTATTCTCTCAGCCAAGGCGTACTTTCTTCATTTATCTTGGAATCTTTACATATCTTCACCTATCTTGGGATCATGTTTGAAAATATATCTATTATTAACTCGTTGTCCCCCCGTATACTGTGCCAAAAACCTTAGGATTCAGGATATGTTATTATTTGTATTATAATTGATTTAATAAAAATATTTACTTGCTGTCTCCCAGGTTACCGGGTTTAAAAGCTTAAGATTCGGGTTTTATTGTTTTTTTAAAAATAATTTTAAAGTTTATCTTGTATCAACATGCTGCCTCCCGGGTAACTAAGTCAAATAACTACGGATTCAGGTTATGTTATTATTTGTATGACAATTATTCAATTAAAATTTTAACTTGCTGTTTCCCAGGTTACTTGGTTAAATAGCTGGGCATCTCGGTTATGTTGTTAATCTTATAATATTTGATAGTTTATATATTATTAACTGGCTGCCCCCGGGTTACTGTGTCAAGAATTTAGTGTGGAAGGAATTTAGTTGAGGTTGTTATTTTGATAATAATCAATTAGGTGGTCTATCATTATTTTGCTGCCTCTGAGTTACTAAATGAGAAATCTTGGGATGTGGGTGATGTTGTTTTTTTTATAATAACTTATTACCATATTTATTGTTTACGCGCTGTCCCCAAAGGTACTGTACAAAATAGCTTAGGATTCAAGTTATGTTGTTATTAGTATAATAATGCGTTTAATGACAATTTTAACTTGCTGTCTTACGGGTGACTGGGTTTAAAAGCTATGCGTTAAGGTCATGTTATTTTTATTATAATTGATTTAATGAAATAGCAACTTACGGTCTCCGAGGTTACTAAGATAAAAAGCTTAGGATTGCTATAAGATATACTATGGTGTTATTTGTATGATGATTGATTTAACTAAACTTTTGACTTGCTGGGTCTCAGGGTAATGTGTTGAAAACATTAGAATTTAAGTCATGTTGTGATTTTTATAATAATTTATAACTTTATTTGATATTAACTTACTGCACCTGGGGTTACTTATAAAAAATTTGGAATTTAGGTTGTAATGTTATTTTTCTATTAATCAGTTAGTTTAACAATCAATATCGCGCCGTTTTCCGGGTTGCTTGTTAATAAGGTCGGGATTAAGGTTATTTTGCTAACATTATAATATCTTATAGGTTCATCCATTATTAACGTGCTGCCTCCTAGGATACTAGGTTAAAAATCTTGGCATATAGCTAAGGTTGTTATTTTATGATAATTTTTCAGTTTGTCTATGATTTACTCACGGTTCTTAGGGTTAATAGGATAAAAGGCTTGGGATTTAGGTTTCGTTGTCGTTTTTATGATAATTTTTTAACTTATCTATCATTAACTCGCTGTTTCCCGGATTGCTGGGTTTATAAGCTTAGGATTTAGGTGATGTTGATAAATTTAAAATTTATTTCATTAATATATTATTTTGCTCTCCCCCGGGTTACCCGGTTGAAAATCTTGGGATTTAGGTTATGTTATTATTTGTAGGATAATTGATTCTATAAAAAAATTGAACCTGCTCCCCCCTGGGTAACTTTGTTAAATAGCTCGGGTCTCAATTTATGTTGTTAAATTTATAATGATTCATCAGTTCGGATATTATCAATTCGCTGTTTCCCGGGTTACTGTGTCAAGAGGTTTGGGATTTAGTGTATTTTGTTATTTTTATAATAATCAATTAGTTTGTCCATCATTAATTATTTTGTCTATTATTATCTATTATTAACTAACTGTCCTTTCAGTTACTAATGTATGGCTTGGATTTAGGTTTCTTTGTTGTTTTGATAACAAATTCAGAGATCATCTATTATTGACTTGCTGACTCTTGGGTGTTTGGGTTAAAACTTTCTAGATTGATGTCATGTTGTTTTATTTATGGTAAATAATTTAATTTAAATATTATCTCGTTTTCTCTCAGGTTTCTGTGTTGAATGCTTGAGATTCGGGGTTATTTTGTTACTTGTATTACGATTATATCATTAAAAATATTAATTTGTTGTTTCCCGGGTTACGGTGTCAAGAAGCTTGGGATGTAGTTATGTTGTTATTTTTATAATTATCAATTAGCTTGTGTATCATCAATTAGTTTGTCTTTTATTATCTTTTAATAAGGGAGTATCCCTTTTATGTCACTTTACGTGAAGATTTTAATGAAACTGGCATATAGTTTCATTATTTTATGATTAAACTACAAATAAAGTTTCCAAACAATTTAGAGCTTCTGAAGCGAGATATTAACAAAAACATTTTATCTTTCTTAAGATGGCAGCTTATGGGAATCTTAAATTATTGTTTCTTCAACTGATGATATCTAAATAATTAACGTAATAATTCAGCTCAAATTGTTTTAATAAGTAAAAAAAAACTTAAGGATTCCATGTAAATCTTTGAAATGACCGTTCAGAGAATGTAAGATTCATAATAAATAAATAAATGACACGACTTTGGTATTTCTCATATATACAGGTATAGTTGGTCTGCTTGATACTCGCAAGCGCGTAAGTATTCCTAACCTCACCTTCTCGACTAAAATCTCAAAGGGGGGATACTTCCTTAACATACTGTCCCTTGGGTTGCTGATTTACGGTTCGGATTTCGGTCTTGTTGTTGTTTAAATAATAAATTTACAGAATGTCTATTATTGACTCGCTGTCTCCTGGGTCACCCTGTTAAGATCATTGGATTTAGGACTTGTTGTTTTATACATGGTAATTTATTTCGTTCAAATTTAAACTTGTAGTTTTTTGGGTTACTAGGTTGGAATCGTTGGGATCTAGGTTTTGCTGTTGCTTTAATAATAATTAATTTTTGACTTTATCTATCATTCACGCGCTGTCCCCCGCATGACACGTTTATAAGGTCGGGACTTAGGTCATGTTGATAATTTTATAATAATTTATTATTTCATTTATTATTTACTTGCTGCCCCCTGGGCAACTAAGTTACAAATCTGAGGATATAAGTTGCGTTCTTTTTTCTATGATTAATTATAAGTTTATCTATTATTAACCCGCTATCCTCTGGGTAACAGTGCCTAAAAGCTGAGGATTTAGATTATGTTGTTATTTATACATTAATCGTTTTAATAAAAATGTTAACTTACTGTTCCTGATGTTACTAAGACAAAAAGCTTGGGATTTAGATTATGTTATAATTCTTATAATTAATCTAATTAAAATATTATTCCGCGGTCCCCTGGAATACTTAGTTTTAAGATCTGGAAATTAAGGTTATGTTGTTATTATACAACAACTAATTAGAATATCTATTATAAAACCGCTGTTCCCCGGGTTACTAAGTCGAAAAGCTTATGATTTGAGTTAAAGTGTTATTTTTGTAATAATTAATAAGGTTATCTATCGTTAACGCACTTTCCCTCCGGTTACTCTTTCAAAAGGTAAGGATTTAGGTTCTTTATATAATTTGATAATAATTTTTCAGTTAATTTTCTATTAACTTACTACTTCCTGGGTTACTGGGTTTGAAATCTTAGGATGTGGGTTATGTTATATTTTTTATAATAATATTATTAGTTTGATAATTGATAACGAGCTGTCTTTCGGTGAGTGTACCAAGAAGCTTGTGATTGAGGTTATGTTGTTATTGGTATAATGATTAGTTCAATAAAGATATTTACTTTTTATCTTTTAGGTATCTGGGTTGATAAGCTATGCATGTACCTTATGTTATTTTGATAATAATTGATTTAATTAAAATAGCAACTTACTGCCTCCCGGGTTACGAAGTTCAAATGCTTAGGATTTTGGTTATGACGTTATTTTTATAATTAATTCAATTAAAATATTACTCTTTTGTCCACCGAGTTACTTTGTTAAATAACTAGGGACTTAGGTTATGTGTTATTTTCATAATAATTAATTAGTTTATCTATTATTAAATCGCAGTCTCCTATGTAACTATGTCAAAAATCTTATGATTCGAGTTATGTTGTTCTTTTTATAATGTTTAATTAGTTTATCCATTAATAGCGCACTTTTTCTCTGGTTGTGTTGTATCATAATTGTGTTCATAAAGATATCAACTTGCTGTGTTATCGGTTAATAGGTTATAAATCTATGCATTTAGGTCACGTTAATTTTATGATTATTAAATTTATTAGAAGAGCAACTAACTGTCTTTCGGGTTGCCAGGTTAATAAACTTGGAGTACATGTTATTGCGTTATTTGTATAATAGCTTATCACTTTACCTATCATTAACTTACTGTCCCCTGGGATACTGGTATAAGGCTTGGATTTAGATTTTGTTGTTGTTTTAATGATAAATTTAGAGTTTATCGATTACTGACTTGCTGTATCTCGTATTACTGCGTTGAAAATTTTTGGATTTAGATCATGTTGATTTAGGTATAGTAATTAATTTGATTTCAATATTTACTCGTAGTCTCTCGCGTTACTAGGCTGAAAAACTTGAGATTTAGGTTATGTTGTTATTTTTCGATGATAAATAAAATTATTATAATGACTTACCATCCCTCGGTATACTAGGTTAAAAAGCTATGCATTTAGGTCATGTTCTGTTATAATGATCGGTTTAATCAAAATAGCAACTTACTGTCAGTTAAAAAGCTTAAAATTTAGGTTATGGTGTTGTTTGTATAATAATTGATGTAATTAACATTTTGTTGTAATATATAGTAAATTGGTGCAGTCTCGTCTGAGTATAGAACTATACTTAAGTGTACGCGTGGCGTCAAGCAGTACACGTATGCTGTGACATACGCTTCAGTCAGTCTAGCTCTAGCTTTTGTCGTAAGCAGTTGCTCTTTAGTCTCGATAAAGTTAAAGTCACGACGTATAATAGTTAATATATTCACTTTCAAAATATATATAATTTTACTTTCAACACTACATTTCATTATTCCTAACATGGTAGCAGAGCATGGTTCGTTTTTTCTTTGATTTTTTCTCGCGCTGTCTCGGCGGCCGGTGACAATTAACTTGAGACTAGGTCCAGGTAAATGTGTTAATCCAACACAAGATCATTAAAGAAATTTTATGTAACCGATCACAGATAATGAAAGTGTAAATCCAGTGTTGAAAACAAACATGTAATTATGTAACCAGTAATCCAGTGGTAAAAATTGAATTAAAAAGATGAAATGTCAGTAAATGGCATGTGAACAAAAGCAATTTAGTGCAGACACAGATAGAAAATTTTAAGGCAAAAATTTCGTGAACATAACGAGAAAATTACTTATAAAAAAAAAAATTCCAGATGATTCGAACAAAGGAGGAGACAAAACTGCGGATAGAGCAAAAATCGACGATGTTATTATCTCCGTATTCGACGGAGAAGAGTTTAGGAGTTGAAAATTTAGATTACAGATGATACTAGAATTCAAAGAATGTAAACAACAAGCTATTCGAGCAAGAACAGCGGAAGACACAGAATACACATGGAATAAACATGACTTTAAAGCAAGAGCGATAGTCACAGGTACAGTATCGAATAGATCACTTGAATACATAAGGGAGTGCGAGACAGCTTACGATATGATAAAAGTATTAACAGACAAATATTAACAGAACAAAAAAATAAAAACAGAGGCTACAGCAATAGAGCAAGCGGATCATCATATAAACAACAACAAGGGAGCAAGAATCATCGGAAGCCTGGTATGCACAAGGTCAGCGTGAAGAAAAAAAGCAGGTTTACAATTGTGATGTAGGTAACGTAATAAACTGGTTATCAGATAGCGGTAGTACAGATCATTTAATAAATACGGATAGGCATTTTAGCAAATTTATAAATATTAAGAAACCCGTGACAGTAACTTTGCCAAATGGTGAGCAAATAAAAGCCACAAAGACAGGAAAAATTGATGTGTATTTTTATAATCATACGCACAAGTCAAATGTAGAATTGAATAGTGTTTGTTTTGTAGAAGGTATAGAAAGAAATATACTTAGCGTATCGTGAATAGCTGAAGCTGGCAAGGTAGTATCAACGGAAAAGTTTGCAAAAATATGTTCTAAATCTAAGAACGAATTAAGGGTGACGGCTAAAGAAGAGAACGGTTTATATTTGATGAAAAGTTTTCTAAACAGAGAAGAGAAAACATATTTACTTAGCACAGAGAAAAATGAAAAAAATACAATTTTGGAAAAATTAACAAATAAAGAAAAATGGCACAGAGGGTTGCATCACGTAAATTTTAAATACTTAAGTAAATTAGTAAAAGAAAAAATTATTGATGGAATACGCGAAAAATTAGAAGACATAGAAATGAAATGTGCTAACTGTACAGAAAGTAAATTGTCAAATGAGCCATTTAAAAATAATAGAAAAAAGGCAACAGAAATTCTAGAAGTTGTTCACACAGATTTGAATGTGCCACATAATACAACCTGTTATAAAGCAGAAAAGTATTTTCTGATTTTTATTGATGAGTATAGTAAATGCACAAAAATTTATTCTATAATAGAAAAATCATAAACTGTAAATTGCTTAATTGATTATGTTAATATAGTTGAAAATCAGTTTAATAAAAATATTAGAAAACTTTAATGTGATAATGAGACTAAATATTTAAATCGAGAAATGTAGAATTTGATTAGACACAAAGGAATTGAATTATTACCTTGCCCACCTTACGTACATGAACCAAGTGGTATCGCCGAAAGATACAACAGATTGGCTATGGATATGGGTAGATGTCTAATGAAATAGGCTCAAATGAATCTGCATTACTGGCCAGAAGTAATAAAAACTGTAGCATATTTAAAAATAGAACGATTTCAAATACTTGTGAAAACAAAACACCCTATAAAATATTTTTTGGTAAAAAGCCAAATGTAGAGCATGTAATGATTTATGATAGTAGAGTGTTCGTAAGAAAACCAGAACAACAAAGTAAAAATAAATTGGATGGTAAAGCGCAATTAGGAATATTAGTCAATTACGAGGAAAATGATTATAGGGTACTATTAAATAATTGAGTTATAGAAGCCAGACATGTAGAGGTAATTGAAGATGAAATAAAATTAATTTGTTTAAATGAAAATGAGAATGATAATGTTAATGATAATGAAAATAGAGATGAAAATGAAAATAATTATTTAAGCGATAGCGAACATGAAAATGGAGTAAATGAAATTGAATCAGAAAAAAGTGATGATATAAGGCTAACGAAAAAATCTGATAGGAAAAAAAATCCGACTGGGAGATATGGTTATCCGATTACCCATGTTATTTATGTAAATTATATTAATGCAAATGTACCGTGTACATTTAAGGAGGCGACAAATTCTAATGAAAGTGAAAAATGGCAAGAAGCTATAAGTATTGAAATTAAAAATTTGAATAAAAATAATACTTGGTATATGGTTAAAAGACCAAAAAATAAAAAAATTTTAGATGTTAAATGGGTAAACAAGAAAAAAGATGATAATACGTATAGGGCTAGGTTAGTTGTAAGAGGTTTTTAACAAAAAGATTATAATGAAAATGTGTATTAACAAGTAGGAAAAATGCAAACATTTAAAGTACTATTATCATATTTTTGTCAACATAATTTGTTTATCAAGCAATTGAACGTTGAAACTGCATTTCTTAATGGAAAAATCAAATCGGAGGTTTACGTAAATCAACCAAAAGGTTACGAGTTTGATAAAAATAAAGTATGCAAATTAAACAAAGTATTGTAAGGTTTGAAAGACAGTCCTAGAATTTATTATTATACATCTAATGATTTTATAAGCGGAGAAAATTTTACACGAAGTAGTTAGGATTTTTGTCTTTATACTAAGAAAAAATTGAATCCCATCTATATTTCAATCTTTGTAGATAATTTATTTATTTGCTGAAGAGATCTTAAGAAAATAAAAAAAATTGAACAAAAATTGTTACAGAAGTTTGTTATCAAAGATTTTGAAGTCATTAAACAGTACATTGGAATTAATATCGATTATAAAAAAGAAGACAGAATTATGAAATTAAGCCAAGAAAATTATATTGATTCAATAGCAAAAAAATACAGGTTAAAGAACGATAAACTTTATAACACTTCTATAGAAACAAACTTAAAGTTAGAGACAGCAGAAATTCGTGAAGAACAGATTAAGTATAGAAACTTGATTGGAGAACTTTTGAATATAAGGACAGGTACAAGACCAGATACTACTTATAGTATCAAACTTACTTTCAGTCTGCGATGCGAATTTTAAAGTATTTGGTAAACACAAAAGAAATGAAATTGATATTTTATTATAATGAAAAGAAATACATTTGAGACTGTATGGTGGATTCAGATTATGCTGGAGATAATATTGACAGAATATCAACAACAGGTTATGTAATTAGATTGTTTAATAATGTTATTTTTTGGAAAAACCATGAACAAAAAAATGTAACAAAATGTTTAACTTTTGCTGAATATAAAGCGTTATCTGAAGCAATAACTAAAGTATTGTTAATAAATAAAAATCATGAACATGGAAATATTAATATGAGTAAGATTGAATCTTACAAAAATTTAGCTAATTTTCTAAAGAAAAGTTTGTGTACAGAGAAATTTAAATAAAACAGGAAAATGTAAAAACTTGTACAACTAAAATTAAAATAGAGTGTGAACCGGCAGAACTGTAAATTTAAGGAGGCGTGTTGTAATATATAGTAAATTGGTACAGTCTCGTCTGAGTATAGAACTATAATAAGTGTACGCGAGGCGGCAACCAGTACACGTATGCTGTGAGATATCCTTGAGTCAGTCTATCTCTAGCTTTTATCGTAAGCCGTTGCTCTTTAGTCGTTAAGGTCACGATGTATTATAGTTAATAAGTTCACTTTCCAAATGTATATTATTATACTTTCAGCACTACTTTCCATTATACCCAACACATTTGACCTTGCTATCTCTGGCGTTACTGGGTTCAAAAGCTTAGGAGTCAGGTTATATTGTTTTTATTAAAGTAATAAATTAAATTATTATAATAACCTACTGTCCCTAGGGTAACTTGGATAAATAGCTGAGAGTTTAGGTTATGTTGTTATTTTTATAATAATTTATCATTTTAACTATTATTACCTCGCTGTACCCCGAGTTACTATGTCAGAAAGCTTATGATTCGGGTTATGTTTTTTTTTTTATTATAATCAGTTCGTTTATCTATCATCTACGCGCTGTCTTCCTGGTTAATAATTCATTAACTTATTTATTATAAACTTGCTGCCTCCTGGGTTACTAAGTTAGAAATCATGGGATGTAGGTAATGTTGTTATTTCTATAATAATTTATAAGTTTATCTATTGTTAACCTGCTGTCCCTTAGGTTACTGTACTAAAAAGCTAAGGATTAAGGTAATGTTGTTATTTGTATAACAGCTAATTAGTTTATGTATTAATAAATCGCTGTCTCACGGGATACTATGTCAAAAAGCTTATGATTCAAGTGATGTTGTTGTTTTTATAATAATCGATTAGTTTATCTATCATTAACGCGCTTTCCCCCGGGTCACACGTTTAAAAGGTCGAGGTTTAAGTTATGTTGATAATTTTCATAATTCACAATGATTGATTCAAATAAAATAGCAACTTACCGTCTCCCGGGTTACTAAATTTAAAAGCTTAAGATTTAGGTTATGGTGTTATTTGTATAATAATTGATTCAATTAAAATTTTATTCTGCTGTCTCTCGAGCTACTGGGTTAAAAACCTTAGGATATAGGTTATGTTGGTATTTCTATAATAATGTATCACCTTATTTAATAGTAACTTACTGCACCCAGGATTACTGATATAAAACTTGGGATTTAGGTCATGTTGTTATTTTATAATTTGTTTGAACAAAATATTATATTCCGTCCCCCCCGGTCACTGGGTTTAATAGCTTGGGATTAAGGTTATGTTGTTATTAGTATAATAATTGATTTTATAAAAATATTTTCTTGCTTTCTTCTGGCTTACTGGGTCAAAAAGCAATGCATTTGGGTCATGTTATTTTTATAGTAATTGATTTGATTACAATAGCAACTTTTTGTCTCTTGTATTACTATGTTAAAAAGCTTTGGATTTAAGTTATAGTGTTATTTTCATAATTAATTTGATTAAAATATCAACTCGCTGTCTCCCGGGAAACTAGGTTAAAATTTTTAGTTTTAGGTAATGTTATTTTATTTGTGGTGATTCATTGATTTCAAATATTGACTTATGGTCTCTTCAGTTCCAGGGTTGAAAAACTTGATTTTTAGGTCATGATTGTATGTTTAGAATTATGTTAATTAAAATATCATTTAGCTGTCTCCTGGGATACTCGGTAAAATAGCTGGGGATTCAGGTTATGTTGTTATTTTTACAACAACTAATTAAAATGTCCATTAATCAATCGCTGTTTCACGGGTTACTATGTCAAAAAAAATAGTGTATCCATCATTAACGTGCTTTCTCCCTGGTTGCTTGTGTAAAAAATCAGAATTTAGGTTATGTTGATAATTTTTATAATTAATTTTTAGTTTATTGATTATCAACCTGCTGCCCCCTGGATTATTGAGTAAAAAATCTTGGGATGGGGGAGTTGTTTTTTTATAATTATTAAGTTTGTTCATTGTTAACGCCCTGTCCCCAGGGTTACTGTGCCAAAAAGCATGTGATTTAAAGTATGTTGTTATTTGTAGAATAATTGGTATAATAGAAATATTAACTTGCTTTCTTACGAGTGACTGGGTTGACAAACTAGGCATTTAAGTGAAGTTATTTTCGTAATAATTGATTAAATTAAAATAGCATTATACTGTCTACATGGTTACTATATCAAAAGGCTTGGGATTCAGATGATACTGTTATATGTATAATGATCGATTTAATCAAAATTTTAGCTTACTGGTTTAAAATCTTCAGGATTTAGGTAACGTTGTTATTTTTATAATTGACTTCATTAAAATATTATTTTGCTGTCCCCGGGGTTACTCGGACAAAAACCTTAGAATTAAGGTTATGTTGTCATTTATATAATAATTCATTGGTTTGTCCCCTATTAATGTGCTGTTCCCCAGGTTGATCGTTAAAAAGGTCGGGATCTAGTATTTGTTACCAATTTTATATTTATGTATAAAATTATTTGTTAATAACTGGCTGCCATCTAGGATACTAGGTGAAAAAACATGGCATGTAGTTTAGATTGTCGTTTTTAATAATTTAACAGTTTGTCTATGATTTACTTATGGTCCTCAAGGTTAATGGGATAAAAGCTTAGGATTAAGGTTTTGTTGTTGTTTTTATGATAATTTTTTAGTTTATCCATCATTAACTTGCTATTCTCCGGGTTGCTGGGCTTGAATGCTTAAGATTAAGGTGATGTTAGTATTTTTGTAATTGATTTGATTAAAATGTAATTTTTCTGTCCCCTGGGTTACCGGGTTGAAAATCTTGGGATTTAGGTTACGTTGTTATTAGTATAATAATTGATTCGAAAAAAAATTTAACTCGCTGTCTTCTAAGTTACTTAGTTAAATAGCTGGGCATTTATGTTATGTTTTTATTTTTATAAATAATAATGAATCAATCTATCATTAACACGGTAATCCCCGTATTATTCATTAAGAACGACGGGATCGAGGTGCTGTTGCTAATTTTTATGATAATTTATTAGTTCATCCATTATTAACTTGCTTTTCGCTGAGATACTAGGTCAAAAATCTTGGGATGTAGATTAGGTTGATATTTTTATAATAATTTATTAGTTTGTCCATTCTATACTCACGGTCTTCAGGGTTACTAGGATAAAAGTCTTGGGATTCAGGTTTTGTTGTTATTTTGATAGTAGTTTTTGAGTTTCTTTATTAATAACTCACTTTCTCCCGGGTTACTGGATCAAAAATCTTTTAGTTCAGGTTATGTTATTTTATTTATAGTAATAGATTTCTTCAAATTTTGACTCGTATTATCTCGGGTTACTGAGTTAGAAATCCTGGGATATGGGTTATGCTGTTTTCATTTGTAATAAATTATTAGTTTATTTATTAGTAACGCGCTGTTTCCAGGATTAGTGTGCGACAAAGCTTGGGAGTCTGATCATGTTGTGATTTGTATAATTATTGACATAATAATAATGACGATTTGACGTCTTACGAGTTACTAAGTTATAAAGCTAGGAAAACAGGTCATGCTACTTTTCTAATAATTTATTTATTTACAATAGCAACTAACTGTTTTTTAAGTTACTACGTTAAAAAGCTTGCGATGTAGGTTATAGTGTTATTTTAATAATAATTTATTCATTTAAAATTTTCACTTTCTGTCCCCCGGGTTACTAAGTTAAAATTTTTGAGATTTAGATTTTGTTGATATTTTTATGATAACTTATCACTTTATCCAATATTAACTTACTGCATCCGGGGTTTCTGATATAAAACCTAAAATTCAGGTTATCCTGATATTTATACAACAATCAATTAGATTATTTATTATTAACACGCTGCTTCCTGGGTTTCTCGTTCAAAAGGTCTGGATATAGTTCCTGTTGCTAATTTTATAATAATTTATTAGTTTATTTATTATTTATTTGCTGCGCCCTAGGATACTAGGATCAACATCTTAGGATGAAGGTTAGTTTGTAATTTTTAAAGTAATTTATAGGTTTATCTAACATTTACTTACGGTCCTCAGGCTTACTGGGATAAAATGCTTAGGACTCAGGTTTTATTGTTGCTTTAATATTAGTTTTAAAATTGATTTATCATAAACTTGCATTTTCCCGGGTTACTATGTTATAATTCTTTAGATTTAGATCATGTCGTACATTTGTAATTAATTGAATTTAAATATTTTCCCGGTCTCTCCAGGGTTAGCAGGTTTAAAAGCTTCCTATTTAGGTTACAGAGATAGTTGTATATTAATTAATTTCATTAAAATTTTCTTTTGCTGTCTTCCGGATTACCGGGTTCAATAACTTGGGATTCAGATTTTGGTATTTTTTTTAAAATAGTTTGTCAGTATATCTTTTATCAACTCGTGTCTCCCGGGTAATTAAGTTACATAGCTCGTGATTCAGGTTATATAGTTTTTTGTGTGATGATAAATTTGATAAAAATTTTATCTCGTTGTTTCCCACGTTACCTAGTAAAATAGTTGGTCATTCAGGTAATGTTGTTATTATCATAATAATTTATTAGTTCATCTATTATACACTCGCTGTTCTCCAGATTACTGTGTCACAAAGCTTAGGATTTAGTTAACGTTGTTATTTTTAAAATAATTAATTACTGTGTCCATCATTAACTTGCTGCATTCCAAGTTACTAAGTTAAAAATCTTAAGATGTGGTTGATGTTTCTCCTTTTTATATTAATTTTTCAGCTTATTTATTGTTAATGCGCAGTCCCTAGGGTTACTGTACAAAAAAGCTTCAGATTTAGCTTATATTGTTATTAGTATAACAATTTGTTTCATAAAAATATTAACTTGCTTTTTTCCGGGTTTTTTGGTTAAAAATGTTTGGATTTAGGTCATATTGGTTTATTTATAGTAACTGCTTCAATTTAAATATTAACTTGTAGTTGTTCGGGTTACTGTGTGGAAAAGCTTAGGATTTAAGTTATAATGTTATTTTAATGGTAATAAATTAGATTATTATACTAACGTACTGTCCCCCGGGTTACTAAGTTAAATACGTTGGGATTTAGGTTATTTTATTATTTGTATGATTGATTTGATAAAAATATTATTTCGCTGCTCCCTTGGTCACTGGTTAGAAAAGCTTGGGATTTAAGTTATGTTGTTATTTTTATAGTCATAAGTAAAATTATTATAATACCTAACTGTCCCCCGGGTTTTCGGTTTAAAAACCGTAGGATTCGGTTATAATGGTTTTTTTATAATTAAATTGATTACAATAATATTTCACTGTTCCGGGACATTGGGTAAATAGCTGAAGATGTAGGTCATGTTGTAATTATTATAATGATTAGTTGGTTTATCTATTTTTAAATCGCTTTTCTCCGGGTTACTATGTCAAAAAGGTTAGGAGTCTGGTTGTGTTATTATTATTATAATAATTCATTAGTTACTCTATTATTCACGCACTTTCCTCTGGTTTACCCGTTTAAAAGGTCAGGATTCAGGTTATGTTGACAATTGTATAATAATTTATTAGTTCATTTATTATTAACTTGCTGCCTCCTGAATTACTTATTCAGAAATCTTATGATGTAGGTTATGCTGTTTTCATTTATAATAATTTATGAGCATATTTATTTTTACCCTGCTATCCCCAGGGTTACTGTGCCAAAAAAGTAAGGATTTAAGTTATGTTGTTATTCGTTTAATTTTTGGTTTAACCGAAATATTAACTGGCTTTCTTACGAGTTACTAGGTTAAAAAGCTAAGCATTTTGGTCATGTGATTTCTATAATAATTGATCAAATTACAATAGCAACTTACTCTTACTCGGGTTACTATATTATGAGCTTTGAAATTTAGGTTATAGTGTTAATTGTATGATAATAATTTATCAAATTAAAATTGACACGTGTAGTTTTCTGAGTATCTACGTTAAAAACATTGCGATTCAGGTTATGATGTTATTTTTATAATAATTTTTTAATATATATAATATTATTTTACTGCGACCGAGGTTCTTGATGTTAAACTTAGGATTTAGGTTTTGTTGTTGTTTTCATAATTATTATTCAGCTTATCTAATACTACCTTGCTAAACTCCGTGTTACTGGGTTAAACAGCATGGGATAGAGATATTAATGTTTAAAGGCTTGGGATTGGGCTATTGTTGTTAATAAGCTTAGGATTTAGGTCATGTTGTTATTTTTATTGTTATTAATTAGAATAATATATTTACTTACTGTTCCCCGGGTTACCAGATTTGAAAGCTTGAGATTTGGGTTATGTTGTTATTTTATAATTGAATTGATCCAAAAATAATCTCGCTGTCCCTCGGGTTACTGGGTTAAAAATCTTGGGACTCAGGTCATATTTTTTTATTCATAGTAATCGCTTTATTTGAATATAGCCTTGTAAATTATCGGGTTACTGAGCTAAAAAGCTTACGATTTTGGTTATGTTGGTATTTTTATAATAATTTACGGCTTCATCTATTAGTAACTCACTGCACCTAGGGTTTCTGATAGCAAACTTGGGATTTGGATTGTTGTTGCTTTCATAATAATTTTTTCAGCGTATCTAATATCAACCTGCTGTTTCTTGGCCTACTAAGTTAAATAGCTTGAAATTCAAATTTTGTTAAATATTTTATATTAATTTTTGAGTTTATCTATTATTGACTCGCTGTCTTTTATATAACTGGGTTAAATAGCCGGGGATTTAGGGAATCTTGTTATTTGTATGATAATTAATTCAATGAAAATTTTAACTTGCTGTTTTCCGGATTACTTAGTGAAATAGATAAGCAATAAGGTTATGTATTTTTTTTTTTAATAATTTATAAGTTTATTTATTGTTCACAATAGACTATTATTATTGACTTGAATTTCCACGGGTTACTATGTTAAAAAGTTCGGGATTTAGGTTATAATGTTTTTTTTATGAATGATTTGATTGATATATTCACTTACTGTCTCTTGAGGTACTTGGTTTAGAAGCTTGGGATTTAGGTTATGTTAATATTTGTACAAAAAATGATTCAGTAAAAAAGGTAACTTGCTGTCTTCCGGTAGACTATGCTAAAAAGCTGAGGATTTAGGTAATGAAGTGATTTTTCTGATTCATTTAATTATTATATTGACTTGCTGTCTTTCAGGTATTTGGTTAAATAGCTGGGAATTTAGATTATGTTGTTATTATTATAATAATCTATTAGTTTAACTTCTAGTCATTCGCTGTCCCGCAGGTTACTGATATAAGGATTGGAATTTTGGTTTTATTGTTGTATTTATATAAAATTTTTCGTTAAACTATTATGGTTTTGCTTTTCCTTGGGTTACCAGGTTAAATTCTTAGGATTTAGATTTTGTTGTTGTTGTGATAATAAATTATGCGTCTATCTACTATGAACGTGCTGCCCCTTAAGTTACTTATTTAAATAGTCAGGATTTAGGTTCTGTTAATAATTTTATCATAATTTATCAGGTTATTTATTATTATTTTTATTTCTCCTAGGCTAGTGCAATAGCATTCCAAAATTTGGGGTGTACTGTATCTATTATAATTCAATTTTTTTTTTTCTAACTTGCTGTCCCCTGGAATACAGTGTCGTAACGCTAGTGTATTAGGTTATGTATTTATTTGTATTATGATTGATATAATAAAAATGTTATCTTGCTGACTTCAGGGTTACTGGGTCATAAATCTTGGGGTTTAGGTTATGGTGTTTTTTTTCTGATTAATTTAAGACGGATATCAAGTCGCTGCCTCTCATGTTACTAAGCTTGGTATTTTTCTGATAATTTATTAAATTATCCATTATTAACCTACTGTCTCTCGGGTTACCAAGTTTAAAAATCTTTAGATTTGGGTCATATTGTTTAATTTATAGTTATAAATTTAATTAAAATATCATCTTGCTGTCTCTCGGGTTACTTGGTTTACAAAATTAGGATTTAGGAAATTTTGTTATTTTTAAAATGATTCATGTAAATAAAATATCAACTGGTTTTTTCCTGGGTTACTGGGTTGAAAAGCTTGAGTCTTACACTGTATGGCTATTATATCAATAATTAATTCGACTATCATATAAACTCGTGGTTTCTTGGGTTACTGAATTAAAAAGCTTGAGATTAAGGTTATGTTCTTATTTTCATAATTTATTATTTTGAAGAACAGATTTGCTGTACCCCGGGTTACTTGATTAAAAAACTTTAAATTAAGTTTATGTTGTTATTTCTAAAACTATTTATGTAAATAAACCATTTATTTACTGTCCAAGGATTTATGGGCTCACAATCTTGGAATTTAGGTCATGATGTTATTTTTATAATAATTAATTCAAATAAAATATACCCTTGTTGACTCTCGGGTTATAAAGTTAAGAAGCTTGAGATTAGGGTTATGATGATATTTTTATAATGATTTAATTCTTTATCTAATATTAACCTACTGCAACCAAGGTTTCTGATATAAAACCTGAAATTCAGTTTATGTTGTTAATTTTATAACATAAAATAAGATTATTTATTATTAACACGCTGTTTCCTTGATTATTCGTTCAAGAGGTCGGGATTTAGTTTGTGTTGCTTATTTTATAATAATTTTTTAGTTTATTTATTATTTACTTGCTGCGCCCTAGGATACTAGGTTTAACATCTTAGAATGTAGGTTCGTTTGTTATTTTTTAAGTAATTCATCAGTTAATCGATTATTTACTTACGGTCCTCAGAGTCACTGATTGTGAGATAAAAGGCTAGGTCTTCAGGTTTTGTTGTTGTTTTAATAGGAGTTGTTAAGTTGATTTATTATAAACTTGCTCTTTCCCGGGTTACTAAGTGATGATTAGTTAGATCTTGGTTATGTCGTACATTTATAATTAATTTAAGATAAATATTTTCCCGGTGTCCCCAGAGTCAGTAGGTTTAAAAGCTTGGTATTTAGGTTATAGTTATAATTGTATATTAATTAATTTCATCAAAATTTTGACATACTGTCTTTCGGGTTACCGGGTTTAATAACTTGGGAATCAGATTATAGTGTTTTTTTAATAATAATTTGTGAATGTATCTTTTATCAACTTGTGTCCCCCGGGTAATTGAGCTACATAGCTCGGGATTCAGGTTATAGTGTTTTTTGTATGATGATTAATTCAATAAAAATTTTAACTCGCTGTTTCTCGGGTTACAAATTAAAATGGCTGGGCATTTATGTTATGTTATTATTATTATAATAATTTATTAGTTTATCTATTATAAAATCGCTGTTCTCCAGATTGCTGTGTCACGAGGCTTAGGATTTAGTTTACGTTGTTATTTTTATAATAATTTATTAGTGTATCCATCATTAACTTGCTGCCACCCGAGATACTGAGTTACAAATCTTAAGATGTGGTTAATGTTGCTCCTTTTCATAACAATTTATTTGCTTATTTTTTGTTCATGCGCTGTCTCCAAGGTTACCGTACAAAAAAGCTTAAGATTCAGCTTATATTGTCATTAGTATAATAATTTGTTTCAGAAAAATATTAACTTGCTGTCTTCCGGGTTACTGGGTGAAAAATGTTTGGATTTAGGTCATAATAGTCTATTCATAGTAATTGCTAAAATGTTAATATTAACTTGTAGTTGTTCGGGTTACTGTGTTAAAAAGCTTAGGTTTTAAGTTATGATGTTATTTTAAAGGTAATAAATTAGATTATTATGCTAACGTACTGTCCCCCGGGTAACTGGGTTAAATACTTTGGGACTTAGGTTATCTTGTTACTTTTATAATTAATTTAATTAAAATATTATTCCGCTGTTCCCTCGGTCACTGGTTAGAAAAGCTTGGGATTTAAGTAATGTTGTTATTTTTATAGTAACAAATAAAATTATCATAATAACTTATTGTCCCTCGGGTTTTTGGGTTAAAAACCGTGGGATGCAGGTTATGATGTTATTTTTGTAATTGATTTAATTCCAATCATATTTCGCTGTTCCGGGATATTCGGTAAAATAGCTGAAGATGTAGGTCATGTTGTTATTATTATAATTATTACTTAGTTTATCTATTATTTAATCGCTGTCGTCTAGGACACTATGTCGAAAAGCTTAGAAGTCTGGTCATGTTATTATTTTTATAATAATTAATTAGTAAATCTATTATTCACGCACTTTCATCTAGTTTACCCGTTTAATAGGTCAGGATTTAGGTTATGGTGATAATTTTATAATTATTTATTATTTCATATATTAATAACTTGCTGTCTCCAGTGTTACTTATTTACAAATCGTAAGATGTGGGTTAAGCTGTTTTCATTTATAATAATTTATTAGTATATTTAATGTTAACCTGCTGTCCCCAGGGTTACTGAGCCAAAAAATTCGCTAATTAGGTTAAGTTGTTATTTGTATGATAATTAGTATAATAAAAATATTAACTTGCAGTCGTACGGGTAACTGGGTAAAAAAACTATGCATTTAGGTCATGTAATTTTTATAATAATTGATTTGCTTAAAATAGCAACTTACTGGCTACCAGGTAACTAAGTTAAAAAATTGGGATCAATGTTATGGTGTAATTTCTATAATATTCGATTTTACTTAAATTTTAACTTGCTGTCTCTCGAATAACTAGGTAAAAAATTTTAGGATTTAGGTTCTGGTGCTATTTTTCTGATAATTAATCACTCTATTTTATATAAACTTGCTGCACTCGGAGTAACTGATAGTAAATTTAGGATTAAGGTTATGTTGTTATTTTTATAATAATCCATTAGTTTATCATAAAAAGTTTATCATAATCCATTAGTTTATATACTTATTAAAATGGTCGGGATTTAGGTTCTGCTGATAATTTTACGATAATTTATTGGGTCATTAATTATGAACTTTATCTTTTCTGGGCTACTGCGTTAGCATTCCGTGATTCGGGTTATATTGTTTCTTTTATAATTTATCTTTTCATATTTTTGTAACTCGCTGTTCCCCGGGATACTGTGTCAAAACGCTAAAGATCCAGGTTATGTTGTTATTTGTATTATAATCTATATAATAAAAATGTCATCTTGCTGACTTCCGGGTTACTGTGTCAAAAATCTTGGGATTTAGGTTATGGTGTTTTTTTTATTATTACTTTAAGTCGAATATTAACTCGCTGCCTCTCATGTTACTAAGCTTGGTATTTTCCTAATGATTTCTTAGTTTATCCATTATCAACCTACTGTCTTTCTGGTTACTAAGTTTGAAACTCTGTAGGTTTAGGTCATGTTGATTTATTTATAGTTATTAAATAAATTAAAATATTAACTAGCTGTCTCTCGAGTAACTTGGTTAACAAGCTTAGGATTTAGGTAGGGTTGTTATTTTTAAAATGATTTATGTAAATAAAATATTAACCGGCTTTTCCTCGGGTTACTGGGTTAAAAAGCTTAAGTCTTAGGTCATGTTGTTATTTTATTAATTATCAATTCGATTAAAATATAAACTTGTTGTCTTTTTATTTACTGGGTTAAAAAGCTTGAGATTAAAGTTATATTGTTATTTTTATAATTTATTTATTTTAGGTACAGATTTGCTGTACCCCGGGTTACTGGATTAAAAAGCTTTAAATTAAGTTTCTGTTGCTATTTCTAAAACAATTTATATAATTAAAATATTTACTCGCTGTCTATGGAATTATAAGTTCAAAGTCTTGGGATTTAGGTTATTTTTTATTTTTATAGAAATAATTTAAATTATCTATATTAAGCTTACTTTCTTGCAGGTAACTGGATAAAAAAGCTTGGTATTTAAGTTATGTTTTTTTTTTTAAATTAATTTATGCAAAATATCACCTTGCTTCCCCTTGTGTTACTTGGTTCAACAGCTTGATATCTAGTTTATTTTGTTACTTTTATGATACCTCATGTTTTCATCTATTATTAACTCCTTGTTTTCTGAACTATTAACTTATAAAACTTGTCATTTTATTACACTTGTTTTTATTCTAATACTTTATTAGTTAATCTATTATTAACTCGCTGTCCCCCATGAACTTACTGTATTAAAACGCTTGGGATTCAGGATTCGTTGTTATTTTTTATAATAATTTATCTTCTTAAAATACTCGATTGCTGTTATCTCGGTTACCAGGTTAAAATGCCTGAGATATAGATTTTGTTGTCTTTTTGATATTATTCTTTAAGTTTATTTAATATTAACTTGCTATTCTCGGAGATACTAGGTTGAAAATCTTTTGATTTGGGTCATGTTGTTTTATTTATAGTAATTATTTTGAATACAATGTTAAATCATAGTATTGCGGGTTATTGGGTTAAAAATCTTGGGATTTGGGTTATGTTGTTGTTTTTATAATAATTAATTTAATTAAAATATACACTTGTTGACTCTTGGGTTACTAAGTTAAAAAGCTTGAGATTAAGGTTATGTTTTCATTTTTATAATCGATTTAATTAAAGCACAATTTTGCTGTTTCCTGGGTGACTGGAATAAATAGCTTTAAATTTAGGTGATGTCGTTATTTCAAATATAATTTATGGAAATAAAATACTAACTTGCTGTCCCTTGGATTTCTGGGTTGAAAAGCTTAAGATGTAGGTTATGTTCTTATTTTTATAATCATTCATTACTTTATTTATTTTTAACCTACTGTCCATCGAATTACTAATACAAAGCTTAGGATTTAGTTTTTGATGTTGTTTTCGTAGAAATTTTTTAGCTTATTTATTATACATTTGCTATTCCGCGGGTTACTAGGTTGCATATCTCAGGATTCAGGTTTTATGGTTGTTATAATAAATATTTTTACAGCTATCTATTATTAACTCGCTGTCTCCTTAGATACTGAGTAAAAAATTTTTCGAATTAGATCATGTTGTTTTGTTTATAGTAATTAATTTAATTTAAATGTTAACTCGTATATCTTAATACATCTTATATACATTTATATCTTATATATCGTAATCTCTTGTGTTACTGAGTTTAAAAGCTTGAGATTTAGTTTATGTTGTTACTTTTATATCACCTTATGATTTTATTTATTACTTATTCGCATTTCTCCGAAATACTAAGATATAAAGCTTGGGATTTAGGTGAGCTTGTTATTTTTCTAATAATTGATAAGATTATTCATTATTTTTGCTGTCCTTTGGGTTAATATGTCAAAATCTTAGGATTCAGATTATGTTGTCGTATGTATTATAATTGATTCAAATAGAATGTTAACTTGCTGTAATCTGGATTACTGGGTCAAACAGCTTGGCATTTATGATATGTTTTATTTTTATAAGTAATTTATCTAATTATCACCTCGTAATACTTCATGTTACTGGGTTAAAAAGCTTTGAATTTAGGTGATGTTGTTATTTTTATAGCAATTTATTAGATTAATAAATTTACTTACTAGCTTTATAGTAACTGGTTCGAAGAGCTTGAGAAAAAGGTTTTATTATTATTATGAAAATTGGTTTGATTTCAGTACTACTTTGCTGTCCTTTTGGGTTACTTTGGAAAAAAGCTTTATATTTAGACAATGGTGTTATTTTTATATTAATCTATGCAATTAAAATACTAACTTGCTTTCCACAGGTTTCTGAGTTAAGACTTTTAGGATTTAGATTATATTTGATTTGTATAATAGTTCATTAGTGTATCTATTTTGAACTTGCTTTTTCCCAGGTTACTAGGTTAAAATTTTTTTAATTTAGGTTTTCCTTTTTTTTTATTATAATTTTCTAGTCTTTTTTTTTATCTTGCTTCACCCTGGGTAACTGCGTTAGTAAGCTCCAGGTTTAGGTCATGTCGTTAGTTCAAATCAAATTAGAATAATTATAATCTAAACTCGTTGTCTCATAGGTTATTGTGTTAAAAAGCTTGGAATATAGGTTATGTTGTTATTTTTATAGTAATAAAATAAATTAACATACTTACTTACCGTCCCCTAGGCTACTAGGTTAAAAAGCTTGGGATTAAGGCAATGTTGTAATTTTTTTAGATAATTCAATAAAAATATTATTTTGCTGTCCCCAATGTTACTAAGGATCATTTTTATAATAATTAATTAATTTATCTATTATTAACATAAAGTCCCACGTGTTACTGTGTCAAAAATCTTATGATTAAAATTATGTTTATAAATTCATTATAATGAATTAAGTAATCTTTTATTTATGCACTGTCCCCTGGGATACTCGTTAAAAAGGTCAAAATATAGGTTATGTTCATAATTTCATAAAAATGTATCAGTGTATTTATTAATAACTTACTTCCTCCTTTGTTACTGGGTTAAAAGTGTTAGGGTGTAGGTTATGCTGTCACATTTATAACAATTTATTAGTATATCTATTTTTAACTTGCTTGTAATAAAAATATAAACTTGCTGTCTCCCGGAGTACTCGGTTGAATAGCTTGGGATTCAGGTTGTGTTGTTATTGTTATAGTAATGTTCTAATTTATCTTAGTTAATCTTGCTTTACCCCGAGTAACTAAGTCAAAAAGCTTAGGATTTTAATAATGTTGTTATTTTAATAATGATTAATTTATCGAAAATATGTACTTGTTGTCTCTTGGGTTACTGGGTTGTAAAGCTTACGATTGAGGTAACATTGTTATTTTTATCGTATTTTATTCAATTTATATATTAACTTACTGGCCCCCAGGTTACTAGATTAAAAAGCTTGAGATAATAGTTATATTGTTATTACGATAGATTTATTATTAAGAACTATCATGCCGTTCTTTAGATAACAGGATTATAAATATTTAAACGTTAGTTTTGTTGTTATTTTCAGATTGATCTATGCTATGAAAATATCAACACGCCGTGGCGAGGTTTCTTAGTAAAAAAATCTTGAGTTTTAGTTTATGATTTATTATCATAATAATTTATCAGTTTATCTATTTTAAGCTCGCTTTTCCCTAGGTTACTAGGTTGACATGCTTCGAAAGTAGGATTTTCTGTTGTTTTTATTATAAATTTCTAGTTTATCTTTTTTTTTCTTGCTCCCCTCTAGGTAACTAGGTTACAAAGCGTGGGATGTGGGTCATGATGTTATTTTGATTATAATTAATTTTTTAAAGATGTAAGGTTGTTGTATCTTGGGGTACAGGGTTAAAACGCATAGGATGTTGGTTATGTTGTTATTTTTATAGGAATTGATTAAATTAATATATCAACTTACTGGGCCATTGGAGTAAATTCATTATAAACAGGCTGCTTCCCGGGATACTAGGTTAAAAATCTAGTAATGAATGTTAAGCTTTATTTTCATAATAATTTATCAGTTTATGTATCATTTACTTACGGTGATTAGGGTTGCTGGCATAAAGGTCAAAGAATTAAGGTTTTGTTGTTCTTTTAATAATAATTTTTTAGATTCCTAATTATTAACTCTCTGTTTCCCGAGTTACTGGGTTGAAAAGCTTGAGATATAGGTTATGTTGTTATTTTCATGATAATTCATCACATTATCTATTACTAACTTACTCTCCCATATGTTACGGATATAAGGCTTGGGATTTAGGTTTCGTTGTTTTTTTCATTATAATTTTTCAGTTTTTCCATCATTAACTCGCTGTCTCCTGGGTCATGGGGTTAAAAGGCTTAGAATTAAGGTTATGTTGTTTTTTATTAGTGATAAATTAAATTTATATAATAACATCCTGACCTCCGGGTTGCCAGGTTCAAAACTTGGGATTCAGGTTATGTTGTTATTTATATAACTGATTCGATTAAAAAATTATGTTGCTGTCCCCTAGGTTACTGGGTTAAAATTTTAGGACTTAGGTTATTTTGTTTTTTTTATATCTTATCACTTCATCTAATATTAACTTTCTGCACCCGGAGTTACTGATATAAAACATAGGATTTTGGTAATGTTGTTATTTTTATAATAATCAATGAGTTTACCTATAATTAACATGTAGTAATTTAGGTTATGCTCCTAATTTTATAATAATTTATTAGTTCATCTATTATTAACTTGCTGCTTCCTGAGTACTAGGCTAATGTCGTCATTTTTTTATTTAATTTAATTAAAATATTATTTCGCTGTCCCTTAGTTACTGGGTTAAATAGCTGAAGATCTTAATTTTTTTGTCATTTTTATAATAATTAAATAGTGAATCTATTATTAGCTCTCTATTCCCGGGTTACTATGTCAAAAATCTTATGATTTGGGTTATCTTGTTATTTTTATGATCATCAATTAGTGTATCAATGAATAATGCACTGTCCCACGGGTAACTAATTTAAATGGTAGAGATTTAGGTTATGTTAATAATTTGATAATAATTTTTAAGTTATTAATAACTTGCTGCCCCATTAGTTACTAAGTTAAGAATCTGAGGATGTAGGTTATGTTATATTTATAATAATTTATCACTTTATATATTATTACATTACTGCACCCGTGGATACTGATAAAAAATATGGGACCGAGGGTTTGTTGTTGTTTTTGAGATGATTTTTACGTTTATCTTTTATAATACTAGGTTAAAAGTCTTTGGATTCAGGTCCTGTTGTTTTATGTGTAGTATTTAATTCAATTTGCATATTAACTCGTAGTTTTTTGGGTTGGATAGCTTGGGATTTAGGTTATGTTTTATTTTATTAGTATCAATTAAATTCATATAATAACTTACTGTCTCTCGCATTATAGGGTTTTTAAGCTTAGAATTCAGGTTATGTTGTTATTTTTATAATTGATTTGATTGAAATATCATTTCGCTGTCCCCCGCGTTAGTGAGTTGAAAAGTTTAGGATTTACCTCATGTTCTTATTTGTTATCAGTTGGTTTAATAAAAATATCAACTTGCTGTCTTACAAGTTATTAGGTTAAAAGGCTAAGCATGTATATCATGTTATTTATAGAGTTTTTGATTTCATTAAAATAGCAACTCACTGTCTCCCAGGTTTCTATGTTATGAGCTTGCGATTTAAGTTGTAGTGTTATTTGTAAAATAATTGATTTAATATAAATTTATACTTGCTGTCTTCTAATTGATACAATCTAAATTTTAACTTGCTGTACCCCGAATTATTTGTTTTCGTGACTAAAGTTATGTTGTTATTTCTACTATAATTTATAAGATTATCAAATATACACTCACTGTCCTCAGAGTTACTAAGACAATGGCTATATAACATTTTAAATAGGTCGAGAGATATTTACGTTGCTAATTTTACAATAGTTTATTGAATTATGTATTATAAACTGGCTATCCTTGACTTGCTGGGCTAGGATACATTAGAGTTAAGTTATGTTGTTATTCGTATGATTGATTTGATTATATTCATAACTTGGTATCTCCCGGGTCACTCAGATTAATAGCTAATGATTTAGGTTATGTTTTTATTTTTATAATAATTTATCAGTTGATTTATTATTGAATTACTGCCCCCAGTGTTACTAATATAAAGCTGAGAATTAAGGTTTCTTGTTGTTTTTATAATAATTTTTTAGCTTATCTATTAATAATTCGCTATTTTCCGGGTTACTGTCGAAAAGCTTACGATTTAAGAATTTTTGTAGTTTTAATGATAATTTTGTACTTTATCCATTATTAACTTACTTGTCCCGGGGTTAATGTGTTAAAATGCTTAAGATTTAGGTTATATTGATATTTTTATGATTAATTTATTAAAAATATTTGTTTGCTAGCCCCTGGGTTAATAGGTTAAAAAGCTTAAAGTTTAAGTTATGTTGTTATTTGTATATTGACTGATTTTATCATAATTTTTACTTGCTATCTTCCAGGTCACTTGGTTGAATAGCTGAAAATTCAGATTATGTTGTTATTTTTATGATAATTCATTTGTTTATCTAATATTTACTAACGGTCCCCAGGGTTACTGGAATAAAACGCTCAAGATTTAGGTTTTGTCGTTCTCATTATGATAATTTATCACTTTATCTAATAATAACTTACTGTACCCGAGCATACTGATATATGGCTAAAAGATTAGGTTTATTGTTGTTTTTACAATAATTTTTTAGCTTATCTATTAATAACTCGTCATTCCCCAGGTTACTGTCGATAAGCTTAAGGTTTTTGTTTTGTTGGTGTTTTAATGATCATTTTGAAGTTTATTTATGATAAACTCGCTGTGCCTTAGGTTACTGGGTTGAATACCATTAGATTAAGGTCATGTTGATTTATTTATATGCATTGAATTAATTAAAATATTAACTCTTAGCATACTAGGTTACTGTGATAAAAAGCTTGAAATTAAGGTTATAATGTTTTTTTTTCAGACTGTTATAGTTAATATATCAACTCACTGTCTCTCGAATTACTTGGTTAAATAGCTTAGGATTAAGGTTATGTTGATATTTGTACAAAAAGTGATTTAGTAAAAATGGTATTTTGCTGTCTCCCGGTTGACTATGCTAATAAGCTTAGGGATTAGGTAATGATGGTATTTTTATGATTTATTTAATGAATATTTTGTTTCACTGTCTTTTATGTCACTTGGTTAAATAGCTAAGGATTTAGATTCTGTTGTTATTATTATAATAATTCATTAGCTTATCTTCTATTAATTCGCTGCCCTACACATTACTGATGTAGGGCTTCGGATTTAGGTATTGTTGTTGTTTTCATAATAATTTTTTAGTGTAACTATTGTGGACTTGTTGTTCCCCAGGTTACCAGATTAAAAAGCTTAGGACGTAGATTTTGTTGATGTTTTGATAATAATTTTTAAGATTATCTATTATTAACTGCTATTTCTTAAGTTGCTCGTTTAAAAGGTTGGATTTCAGGTTATGATGATAATTTTGTAATAATTTATCAGTTTATTTAATATTAACTTCTGCTTCTCTCGTTACAGGGTTAGAAAGCTTAGGATTATAGTTGTGTTGTTATTCTTATAGCAATAAATGAAATCCATATAATCCCTTACTGTCTCTAGGTTTACTAGGTTAAAAAGCTTATGATTTAGGTTCTGTTGTTATTTTTATGATTAATTATTTAAAATATTATCTCGCTGTGCCTCGGGGTACTGGGTTTAAAAGCTTAGAGTGTAGGTTATCTTGTTATTTTTATAATGACTTTCATTATCTATTAATAACTCGCTACATACCATGTCACTGTGTCAAAAAACTTATGATTCAGGTTATGTTGTTATTTTTATAATAATCAATTAGTTCATCTATTAACGCGCTTCTTCTAGGGATACTCGTTTGAAATGTCGGGATTTATGTAATGTTAATGTATTCATAATATTTGATTAGTTTATTTATTATTTATTTGCAGCCCCTGGGATACTGAGTGTGAAATTATAGGATTTAGGTTATGTTGTTATTTTTATGATTTATTTAAGTATAATAATAACTCCTTGTCTCTTGTGTTACTTTGTTTTAAAGCTTGGAGTATAGTTTATGTTCTTACTTTTATATCACCTAATAATCCTATCTATTATTTATTCCCTTTCCGAATTACTGAGTTATAAAGTTTGGGATTAGGTAAGGTTCTTATTTTTTAAACAATTAATAAGCTCATTCATTATTTCCGCTGTCCCCCGGGTTAATATATCAAAAATCTTAGAATTCAGGTTATGTTGTTACTGGGTTCCATAAGAATGTTAAATCGCTGTTATCTGGGTTACTGGGTTGAACAGCTTAGAATTATTGAAAAGTTTTTTTTTAATTAATTTATCTAATTATTACCTCGCAATACTTCGTGTTACTGGGTTAAAAAGCTTTTTATTCAGGTTATGTTGTTATTTTTATAGCAATGTAATAAATTAATAAATCAACTTGCTTGCCCAAGCGTTACTGGTTCGAAGAGCGTGAGATAAAGCCTATATAGTTATCATTATTATTGGTTAACTTTAAGTTCTATTTTGCTATTCTTTTGGGTAACTTTGAAAAAAAGCTATAAATTTAGGTTATAATGTTATTTTTATAATGTTTTATGCGATTTAAAAATCACCTTACTTTTCACAGGATTCGAAATTACAAGTTTCAGAATGTACGTTATACTTTATTTTTATGATAATTAATCAGTTTATCTTTTTTAAGCTTGCTTTTTCTCAGGTTACTGGGTTAAACTTTTTCTAGTTTAGGATCGCTGTTTTTTTTTTTTTACTTTTCTAGACCATCTTTTTTTATTTTGCTTTACTCTGAGTAACTGTGTCAGGAAGCTCAAGTGTTAGGTCATGTCGTTATTTCAATTAGAATAAGTTTAGTTAAAATCTAAACACGTTGTCTCATAGGTGACTGTGGTAAAAAGATTAAAATTTAGGTAATGTTGTTATTTTTAAAGTAATAAAATTTAAATTATATAATAACTTACCGTCCCCTAGGCTACTGGGTTAAAAAGCTTGGGATTCAGGTTATGCTGTAAATTTTTTAGATAATTCAATAAAAATATTATCTTGCTTTCCCCAATGTTACTAAGGATCATTTTTATAATGATTAATTAGTTCATCTATTCTAAACATACTGTACCGCGTGCTGCTGTGTCAAAAGGTTTATGATTCAGGTTGTGTTGATAATTTCATTATAATTAATTAGTTTATCTTTTATTTACGCGTTGTACCCTTGAATGCTCGATACAACGGTCAGGATTTGTTCATTATTTTTTCAAAATTTATCAGTTTATTTATTAATAACTAGCTTTCTTCGTGGTTACTGGGTTAGGAAAGTTTGGGTGTAGGTTATTTTGTTACTTTTATAATAATTTATTTGTCTATCTATTTTTAACATACTGCCTCCGGTGTTACTGTGGTAAAACGCTTGTAATTCAGGTTATGTTGGTATTTGTATAGAAATTGATATAATAAAAATATAAACTTGCTGCCTCTCAGAGTACTAGGATAAATAGCTTGGGATTAAGGTTGTGTTGTTATTCGTAGAGTAATTGATTCAATTAAAATTTTTCTTTGCTCTTCCCCGGGTTACTGTGTCAAAAATCTTCGGCTTTAGGTTATGATGTTATTTGTGAAATAATTATCTTATTTTAAAACATTGCTAGCTGTGTACCCGGTTAAAGGATTAAAAAGCTTGGGGTTTTGGTTATAAAGTTAATTTTATGATTCATTGATTAAAATATTAACTCGCTGTCTCTCGGGTTACTTGGTTAAAATGCTTGTGATTCAGGTTATGTTATTATTTTTATAGTAATGATCTAATTTATCTTTGTTTATCTTGCTCTATCCCGGGTGACTGAGTAAAAAAGCTTAGGATATTAATCATGTTGTTATTTTGGTAGTAACTAATTTGCTGCAAATATAAACTTATTGTCACTTGGGTTACTGAGTTGAAAAGCTTAGGATTTAGGTTACATTGTTATTTTCATCGTATTTCATTAAATTTATATATTAACTAACTGGAGCCCGTGTTACTAGATTAAAAAGCTTGAGATAATAGTTATATTGTTATTACGATAGGTTTATTATTAAGAACTATCATGCCGTTCTTTAGATAACAGGATTATAAAGCTTTAAATGTCGGTTATTTTGTTATTTTTTAATTGATCTATGCAATTAAAATATTTACATGCTGTGGCCAGGTTTCTTAGTAAAAAATCTTGAGATTTAGGATATGTTTTATTATCATAATAAATAATCAGTTTATCTCTTTTTAGCTCGCTTTTCCCAAGGTTATTAGGTTAACATGCTTCGAAAGTAGGATTCACTGTGTTTTTTTATTAAAAATTTCTAGTCTACCTTTTTTTATCTTGCTTCCCCCTGGGTAACTAGGTTAAAAAGCGTGGGATTCGGGTCATGATGTTATTTTGATTATAATTAATTTAATAAAGATATAAAGTCGTTGTCTCTTGGGTTACTGGGTTAAAACGCATGGGATGTTGGTTATGTTGTTATTTTTATAGGAATTGATTAAATTAATATATCAACTTACTGGCCCATTGGAGTAAAGGATTCAAAACCTTAAGATTTTGGTTTTGTTGTTATTGTACGATAATAGATTTTTATTCGCACAATAAGCCGCTGTCTTCCTGCTCATTATGGTAAAAAGCTTAGGATTTAGGATATGTTATTATTTATATATTGATTTATCACTTTGTCTATTATCAAATCACTGCCTTCCGAGTTACTGATATAAGGCTTGGGATTTAGGTTTTGTTGTTACTTTTATAAAAATTTTTAAGCCTATATATTATTACCTTACTATTCTGGGGGTTACTAGGTTAATAATCTTTGGATATAGATTTTGTTGTTGTTTTAATAATTATTTTTGAGGTTATCTATTATGACCTCGCTGACTACTAGGATACTAAGTAAAAAATTTTGCGATTTAGGTCATGTTGTTTTATTTATAGTAATTATTTTAATTTGAATATTATATTATATTTTTTAGGTACTGGGTTCAAAAGCTTGAGATTAAGGTTATGTTGTTACTTTTATATCACCTAATAATTTCATCTAATATTTATTCGCTTTTATTCGAATGACTGTGTTCTGGAATTCAGGTAAGCTTGTTATTTTTCTTATAATTTATCAGCTTATTCATTATTGACTCGCTGTCTTCCATGTTAATATGTCAAAAAGATCGGAATTACGGTTTTGCTGTTGTTCTTATAATAATTTTTTAATTTAACTCTTTTTTTCTTGCATGCATGCGTAATTCTAGGTATAATAGATTTTAATTAAGGTTATGTTGTTATTTTGTTAATAATTGATATAATTAATGTATTAACTTGTAAACCTCTTGAGTTACTAGGTTAAAAAGCATGGCATTTAGGTGAAGTTTTTATTTTTATAGTAATTATTTGAATTAATATAATAACATCCTCTCCACTATGTAACTGAGTTATAAAGATTGGGATTTAGGTTATGTTGGTATTTTGTATTAATTCTAATCAAAATATTATCATGCTGTCCCTTGGGTTACTACGTTAAATAACTGAAGATTAAAATTTTGTTCGTATTCTTATAATACTTAATTAGTGTATCTATTTTCAACTCGCTGTCTCCAAGTTACTATGTCAAAGAGCTTATGATTCGGGTTATGGTGTTATTTTTATTATCATTGAATAGTACATTAATCGATAACTCGCTGTCCCCTAGGTTATTAATTTAAAAAGTAGGGATTAAGGTTATGTAAATAATTTTATAATAATTTATAAGTTTATTTATTGATAACTTTGTGCCCCTCGGGTTACTGAGTGAGAAATCTAGAAATTTAAGTCATGTTGTTATATTAATAATAATTTATCACTACATCTATTAATAACTTACTGCACCGAACGATTTTGATAAAAAACTTGGGATTTAGATTACGTCGTCAATTTCATAATCATTTTTTAAAAGTATCTATCGCTGTTCCCCGGCATACCGGGTTAAAAAGTTTGGAATTTAGGATTTGTTGGATAATTAATAATAATTTTTGAGTTTATCTATTATTGACTTGCTGTCTTTCAGATAACTGAGTTAAATAGCTAAGGATTTAGGGTATCTTGTCATTTGTATGATAAATAATTCTATTACAATTTTCACCTGCTGTTTCCTGGATTACTTAGTTGAATAGATAAGCACTTACGTTATGTCTTCATGTCTTTATGTTAAGAGTAATTCATTAAATTATTTATTGTTCACGCTCTGTCCCCAGGGTTACTGTGCCAAAGAGCTTGGGATTCAGGTTATGTCGTTATTTGTATAATGATTGATTTAATAAAAATATTAACTTTCTGCCCAACGGGTTACTATGTTAAAAGCTATGAATTACGGTCACGTAATTTTATAATAATTAAATTAAATAAAATAGCATCTTACTGGCTCCCAGGTCTTCTAAGTTAAAAAGCTTGGGACTTATGTTATGCTGCAATTTGTATAATAATTGATTTAGTTCAAGTTTGAACCTGCTGTCTTCCGGATAACTGGGTAAAAAAACTTAAGATTTAGGTTATGTTGTTATTTTTATGATAATTTATTTCTCTGTTTGATATAAACTTACTGTACTCCGGATAACTGATATGAAACTTGGAAGTCAGGTTATGTTGTTATTTGTATAATAATCAATTAGTTCAACTATTACTAACGTGCTGTTCCCCGGGTTTCTAGTTAAAAAAGTCGGGATTTAGGTTATTTTGCTAATTTTATGATCATTTATTAGTTAATCCATTATAAACGTGCTGCTCCCCGGGATACTAGGTTAAAAATCTAGTGATGAATGTAAGGTTTTATTGTCATAATAATTTATCAGTTTATGTATCATTTACTTACGGTCCTTAGGGTTGCTGGGATAAATTTAAAGGATTAAGGTTTTGTTGTTGTTTTTATAATAATTTTTTAGAATCTTCATTAATAACTCTCTGTTTTCCGGATTACTGGGTTAAAAAGCTTAAGATATAGGTAATGTTGTTATTTCCATGATAATTCATCACATTATCTATTACTAACTTACTGTCCCATATGTTACTGATATAAAGCTTGGGATTTAGGTTTCGTTGTTGTTTTCATTATAATTTTTCAGTTTTTCCATCATTAACTCGCTGTCTCCGGGGTCACGGGGTTGAAAGCTTAGACTTAAGGTTATGTTGTTTTTTATTAGTGATACATTAAATTTATATAATAACATCCTGTCCTCCGGGTTGCCAGGCTAAAAACTTGGGATTTAGGTTATGTTGTTATTTATATAATTGATTCGATTACAAAATTATGTTGCTGTCCCTTTGGGATATCGGGTTGAGAGTTTAGGACTTAGGTCATTTTGTTTTTTCTATAATATGTTATTACTTCATCTAATTTTAACTTACTGTACCCGGGGTTACTGATATAAAATTTGGGATTTAGCTTTTTTGTTGTTTTAACAATAATTCTTGAGTTTATCTCTCATTAACTCGCTGTCTCCCGGGGTTACTGGGTTGACAATCTTAGAATTTACGTTATGAGGCTATTCTTATAGTAATTTATTACATAATAAATTTTAATTTACTGCATCCGGGGTTACTGATATAAAACATGGGATTGAGGTGATGCTGTTATTTTTACAATAATCAATGAGTTTATACATCATTAGCTCGCAGTGCCCTAAATTACTCGTTAAACATGAATCAATTTAGTTCATGCTCAAAATTTTATTATAATTTATTAGGTCATCCATTATTAACTTGCTGCCTCCTGGGATACTATGTAATGTTGCAATTTTTTTATTTAATTTAATTAAAATATCATTCCGCTGTCCCTGAGTTACTAGGTTAAATAGCTAAAGATCTTAATTTTGTTGTTTATTTTATAATAATTAATGAGTGTATCTATTATTAGCTTGCTATTCCCGGGTTACTATGTCAAAAATCTTATGATTCGGGTTATCTTGTTTTATAATAATCTATTGGTGTATTATTCATCAACGCACTGTCCTACGGATAACTAATTTAAAAGGTAGAGATTTAGGTTGTATTAATAATTTTATAATAATTTTTAAGTTACTGATAACTTTCTGCCCCATAGGTTACAATGTTAGAAATCTTAGGATGTAGGTTATGTTGTTATATTTATAATAATTTATCACTTTATCTATTATTCCCTTACTCCACCAGGGGTTACTGATAAAAAACATGGGACTGAGGGTTTGTTGTTGTTTTGAAGATGATTTTTACGTTAATCTATTACAATACTAGGTTAATAGTCTTTGGATTCAGGTCCAGTTTTTTTATGTGTAGTAATTAACTTAATTCACATATTAAGTCGTAGTCTTTCGGGTTGGAAATCTTGGGATTTAAGTTATTTTTTTATTTTATAAGTGATCAATCAAATTTATATAATAACTTACTGAATCCGCATTACTGGGTTTTCAAGCTTAGAATTCAGGTTATGTTATTATTTTTATTATTAATTTGATTGAAATATCATTTCGCTGTCCCCCGCGTTAGTGAGTTGGAAAGCTTAGGATTTACCTCATGTTCTTGTTTGTTATCAATTGGTATGATAAAAATATAAACTTGCTGTCTTACAAGTTACTAGGTTAAAAGGCTAAGCATGTATATCATGTTATTTGTAGAGTATTTGATTTCATTAAAATAGCAACTTACTGTCTCCCGGGTTTCTATGTTATGAGCTTGCGATTTAAGTTGTAGTGTTATTTGCATAATAATTGATTTATTATAAATTTTTACTTACGGTCTTTCTGGTTATTAAGTAAATACCTTAGCATCTAGGTTATGTTGTTATACTTATATTTATTGATACAATCTAAATTTCAACTTGCTGTACCCAAATTATTTATTTAACTAGCTCGTGTCCAAAGTTATGTTGTTATTTCTACTATTATTTATAAAATTATCAAATACACACTCACTGTCCTTAGGGTTACTGGGATAAAGGCTAAATTACATGTTGAATAGGTCGGGAGATAGCTTACGTTGCTAATATTACAATAGTTTATTGAATTATGTATTATAAACTGGCTATCCTTGGGTTACTGGGCTAGAACACTTTGGAGTTAAGTTATGTTGTTATTCGTATAATTGATTTGATTATAATTGTAACTTGGTATCTCCCGGGTCACTCAGATTAATAGCTAATGATTAAGGTTATGTTTTTATTTTTATAACAATTCATCAGTTAATCTATTATTGACTTACTGCCCTCGGTGTTACTGATATAAAGCTTAGAATCAAGGTTTCATGATGTTTTTATAATAATTTTTTAGCTAATCTATTAATAACTCGCTATTCCCCGGGTTACTGTCGAAAATCTTAGGATTTGAGAATTGTTGTTGTTTTAATGATAATTTTTTACTTTATACATCATTAACTCACTGTTCCTGGGGTTAATGAGTTAAAATGCTTACGATTAAGGTTATGTTGATATTTTTATGATTAATTTATTAAAAATATTTGTTTGCTGCTCCCCGGGTTACTAGGTTAAAAAGCTTAAAGTTCAAGTTATGTTGTTATTTGAAAAATGATTGATTTTATCATAATTTTTACTCGCTATCCTCCAGGTCACTTGGTTAAATAGCTTAAAATTCAGATTATGTTGTTATTTTCATGTTAATCCATTTGTTTATCTATCATTTACTTACGGTCCTCAGGTTTACTGGAATAAAACGCTTGGGATTTAGGTTTTGTCGTTCCCATTACGATAATTTATCACTTGATCTAATAATAATTTACTGTACCCGAGCATACTGATATAAGGCTAAGAGATTAGGTTTGTTGTTGTTTTTACATTAATTTTTTAGTTTATCTATTAATAACTAGCCATTCCGCGGGTTACTGTCGATAAGCTTAAGATTTTTGTTTTGTTGGTGTTTCAATGATAATTTTGAAGTTTATTTATCATCAACTGGCTGTGCCTTGGGTTACTAGGTTGAATACCTTTGGATTAAGGTCATGTTGATTTATTTATAGTCATTGATCTAATTAAAATAGTAACTCTTAGCGTCCTTGGTTACTATCATAAAAAGCGTGAAATTGAGATAATAATGTTATTTTTCTGATTGATTTAATTAATATATCAACTCGCTGTCTGTCGGATTACTTGGTTCAAAAGCTTGTGATTAAGGTTATGTTGATATTTGTACGAAAAATGATTTTGTAAACATGGCAACTTTCTGTCTCCCGGCTGACTATGCTTATGAGCATGGGATCTAGGTAATGATGGTATTTTTATGATTCATCTAATTAAAATTTAGTTTCGCTGTCTTTTAGGTCACTTGGTTAAGTAGCTAGATATTTAGATCATGTTGTTATTATTATAATAATTCATTAGTTTGTCTTCTATTAATTCGCTGCCTTACACATTACTGATGTAGGGCTTCTGATTTGGGTTTTGTTGTTGTTCTCATAATAATTTTTTAGTTTAACTGTTATGGACTTGTTTTTCCCCAGGTTACCGGATTAAAAAGCTTAGGACGCAGATTTTGTTGATGTTTTGATTATAATTTTTGAGTTTTTCTACCATTGACGTGCTTTCCCCCAAGTTACTCATTTAAATGGTCGGGATTTAGGTTCTGTTGATATTTTTATTGTTTGAGTGTAGGATATTTTGTTACGTTTATAATAATTTCATTTTTTATCTATTTTTAACATGCTGCCTCCGGTGCTACTGTGTTAAAACGCTTGTAATTGAGGTTATGTTGGTATTTGTATAGTAATTGATATGATAAAAATATAATTTTGCTGTCTCCCGGAGTACTGGAATAAATAGCTTGGGATTTAGGTTGTGTTGTTATTCGTATAGTAATTGATTGAATTAAAATTTTGCGTTGCTCTTCTCCGGGTTACTATGTCATAAATCTTCGGCTTTAGGTTATGATGTTTTTTGTGAAATAATTATCTTATTTAAAATGATTACTAGCTGTGTACCGGGTCATTAAAATATTAACTCTCTGTCTCTTGGGTTACTTGGTTTAAAAGTTTGGGATTAAGGTTATGTTGTAACTTTTACATCACCTAATGATTTTATCTAATATTCACTAGCTTTTTTTCTGATGACTTAGTTATAAAGCTTGGGATTTAGTTAAGCTTATTATTTCTTTAATAATTGATCAGCTTATCTATTATTTACTAGCTGTCCTCCGAGTTAATATGTCAAAAATCTTATGATGCAGGTTATGTTGTTATTTGTACAATAATTGATGTAATTAGAATATCAACGCGCTATTATCTGTTTAACTGGGTTAAAAAGCTTGGGATTTACGTTATGTTGTTTTTTTATATAACTAATTTAATTAATTATTATCTTGCAATACTTCGTGTTTCTAGGTTAAAGCCTCGGAATTTAGGTTTTGCTGTTGTTTTTAAAATAATTTTTAACTCTTTTTATCTTTCATTTTTCCGTAATTCTAGGTTATAAAGCTTCTAATTAAGGTTATGTCGTTATTTAATAATAATTGATATAATTCATACTTTACTTGTAACCTCTTGGGTTACTAGGATAAAAAGCATGGAATTTAGGTGAAGTTATTATTTTTTATGTAATAAATTAAATTATTATAATAACTTTTAGTCCACTTAGTTACTGGGTTATAAAGCTTGAGATTTAGGTTATGTTGTTATTTTTATAATATTCAATCAGTTCATCTATGATTGACGCGCTATTTCCTAAGTTACTCGTTTAAATGTCGGGATTTATGAAATGTTGATGTATTCATAATTTTTTATTAGTTTATTTATTATTGATTCGCTTCCTCCTGGGACACAGAGTTAGGAATCTTAGGATTTAAGTTATGTTGATATTTTTATAATCAAGTCAATAATAATATTATTCCGCTGTTGTCCGGGCTACTAGGTGAAAAAGCTGCGATTTAGTTTTAGCTGTTTTTGTTATGATTGATTAATAAAATATTTACTCGCTGTCTCCCGGGTAACTAGTATAAGGCTTGGGATTTAAGTTTTGTGGATTTCGTAAAAATTTTTGAGCCTATGTATTACACATTTGCCATATCGCGGGTTACTAGAATAAATATCTTAATATTTTCGTTATGTTGTTTATTTATGATAGATTTATTTAATTATTACCTCGCTGTACTTCCTTTTTTCAGGTTCAAAAGCTTAAAATTTAAGTTGTGATGTTGTTCACCCAATAATTTTCATTTTTTTTTTATCCTGCGTCTCCTCGGGTTACTAGGTTAAAAAACTTAAAAGAAAGGTTACGTTGTTATTTAGATATTAATTGATACGATTTAAATATAAACTTGTTGTCTTACGGGTGACTGGGATTGAAATCTTTTAATTTAGGTCATGTTGTTTCATTCATAGTAATCAATTTGCATAAAATATTATCTCGTAGTATCTCGTGTTTCTGGTCTAAGAAACATGGGATTCCGGTTATGTTGTTATTTTTATAGTGATAAATTAAATTAATATAATAACATACCTTCTACCGCACTACAAGGTTTAAAAGCTGTATCTAATGATTTAGATAAGGTTGTTATCATTCTAATAATTTATTAGTTTATCCATTATAAGCCCGCTGTCCCCCGGGTTACTGTGTAATATTGCTTAGGATTCACGTTATGTTGTTATTTTGATGATAATCGATCAAATTAAAATACAAACTTGGTGTTTTTGGGGTCACTAAGTTTAAAAGCTTTAGATTTGAAAGATGTTGTTATTTTAATAGTGATATATTCAATTTCTATATTAACTTACGGGCCCCTGGGTTACTGGATTAAAATGCTTAAGATTAGGTTGATTTTATTTTTATAATTAATTTTTTTTTACATTAACTCGCGGCCTTCGGGTAACTAGGTTTAACAGCTATAGATGTAGGTTATGTTGTTATTTTTATAATAATTCTTCACTTTATTTATTATCAACTTACTGTCTCCCGGATTACTAATATAAGGTTTGTGATTTAGGTTTTGTTGTTTTTGTAAAAAAATTTCAGCTTATTTATTATTTTTTTCTACTCCGCTGGTTACGAGGTTGTACATTTTAAACTTAAGGTTTTATTGTTTTGTTGGTACATTAAACTCGCTGTCCTTTGGGTTACTGAGATGAAATCTTTATGTTTTGGTTATGTTGTTTCATTTATAGTTATCAATTTAATTTTAACATTAACGTACTGTCTCTCAAGTAACTTGGTTTAAAAGATTGGGATTTAGATTATGCTGATAATTTTATAATAATTTATTAGCTCGTTCATTTTTAACTTACTGCTTCTCTGGTTACTAGGTTAAAAAGCTTGGAATTATAGTTATGTTTTTATTCTTATAGTAATAAATTGAATCAATATAATAACTTACCATCTTCTGGTTTGCTCGGTTAACAAGCTTCTGATTTAGGTTATGTTGTTAGTTATATAATTAAATAATTTAAAATAATATCTTGCTGCCTCTTAAGGTACTGGGTTAAAAAAGCTTGGTATTAAGGTTTTTTTTTTTTATCAATCTATTAGTTTATCAATCATTAACACCCTGTCTCTCGCGTTACAAGGTTGAAAATCTTAGGATTTAGGTTATGTTGTTATTTTTATCATAATTGATTAGTATATCTATTATTAACTCACTGTCCTTCCGGTTACTAAGATAAATGGCTTGGGATTTAGGTTTTGTTGATGTTATAATAATAATTTTTGAGTTGATCTATCATTAACGAGCTATCCCCCAGGTTACTCGTTTAAAAGCTTAGAATTTAGGTTATTTTGATGATTTATTAATAATTTATTTTTTTATTTATTATTTATATTATTCCTCTTAAGTTACTGCGTTTGGTATTTTAGAAAATGGGATTCGTTGTTTTTTTAAAATAAATTATTGGTTTATCTATTCTTAACTCGCAGTGCCTTGGGCAACTGTGTTAAAACGCTTTCAATTCTGGTTATGTTATTACTTGTATAATAAATGATATAATAAAATTATTAACTTGCTGTCTTCCGAGTTAGTGGGTTCAAAATCTTGGAATTTAGATTATGTTGTTATTTTTATGATTTATTTAAGTAAAATATCAATTTACTGCCTCTTGTGTTACTGGGATAAAAAGCTTGAGATTAAGGTTATTTCGTTATTTATATAATACTTTTATTTGAAGTACAATTTTGCTGTTCCCCAGGTTACTAGATTAAAAAGCGTTACATTTAGACTATAGTGCTATTTTAAAAATATTTTTTGTAATTAAAGAATTAACTTTCTGTCCCTGGATTCAAGGGTTTAAAAGCTTGAAATTTAGGCTGTTTTTTATATTGCCTTTACGTAAGGTACTGGATTAAAAAGCCTGAAATTAAGGTTGCATAGTCATTCTAATAATGATTGATATAAATAAAATATAAACTTGTAGTCCCTTGGGTGACTAGGTTGAAAATCTTTCGATTTGGGTCATGTTGTTTTTATTATAGAAATTCATTTAATTAATATATGAGGCATTCTTTGTCAACCGGTACCCCCAGGCTGCCCATTTTTTATTGCGCTGAAATGAGACGTACCTGGGCTCATTTTGTAGCTTATTAGCTGTAGTTGCGAATGTCAAGTGGCGATTCTTAAAAATCAAAATGGCGGACCAAGTAAAGCGGCTGCAATCCATGTAGTACCATATAGGCGGTATAAAATACTTACGTTACGAAGGAAAAAAATTTGTTTTCAAAGTTATAGTAGTTCCGGACGATTACCGGATGGGACCATGCTGTGAGGTGCAGGGGTAGGCACTAGTGAGGCCACCGAACCGTAGGGTAGGTCTGTCTGTCCATGGAAGAGCAAAGAAGCAGAGATGCTGAGTGCGTTGTTTTGGGGATACCTTTTTTATTTATTTATTTTTTTTTTTTTCGAGGTGTAGGAGGAAGAAAGAGGTGCACGTAAAACACACACAAAAACAATGCAAGACGAGGACAAAGAACAAAGTTTCAGAGGGAATCCTGCGCAGGGTTTACCACCCAATTTTACGAGCAACGTGCTAAGTAGAGATGAGCTAGTCCTACCACTGTATTCTGGTAGAGGAAGTCGGAAATCAAGTTGCTCAAGTGTTTTGAGCAACTTCAGCATCTTCAGCAACCGCACGCAATAGGAGCTGGAAGATATGAAGAAGGCAAGAGAATAATTAATTGCTATGCGGAACAAAGAAGCGAGATTAGCTCAGGAAGCAAAAAATGAATTTGCTAGTACAATAATAGCTATTGACGAGAGGTTCACAACTACGGCAAAAAAGGTGTAGGACTGCTTGTCCGACGCCTTGAAACTTTTTAATCAAGTAGAAAAACAAAGGGAAGAAGTCATGGCTAGCGAAGAATGATATTGGCGATTTATGATAGACGATGTTGACAACGCTCACGACAGAGAGCAAAAAAGAGACAAGCACTGTGAGCAAGTTCAGAAAAAAACCCTGAACGCAGCTCTTATGGAGATAGATAGGTACAAACGAGGTAGGAGTCGGTCTATGAGTCCTGATAAAAACAGCGAAGGTAAAGAAGCGAAGAACAAAAGGACAGCGAACTCTGGACCTAACTACCTTGGCAGAGTTAACTTACCCAATTAGCAGAAGCAGACAGGCAACATGGAGAAGCAGACTGGCAACATGGAGAAGCAGACTAAAGTCCTGGTAAAAGTAGCAAAGGGCCAGACTTTTGCAGACGTGCTAAGGATGATGAAGTCTGGTTTTAACCCTAAAGCGACGGGAGTGGTCGTACAGGGGGTTGTCACCACAAAATCAGGTGATATGCTTATCAAAGCAAAGAATATCATGGTCGTGATAGCGTTCTCGCAAGAAGTGGAAAAAGTCATCTCTGGTCTAGAGGAGGTGGCTACTAAAGAACGGAGCATAACAATGAAGATCCGCGATCTTGATGAAATCGTTGATATCGAAGAGATTTGAATAAAGCATTGAATAAAGTTCTTGGCGAACAAAACCAAAAATCAGATGTGCGCATTCTAATAACAGAGGACAAAGAATGGCCCTAGTGACACTACCAGAGCCCAAAGCAAAAACAGTGGAGAATGCTGGCAAAGTCAGAGGGGGATTCGTCTCCTGCCAAGTCAGACGACGAATCGTAGTAAAAAGATGTTACAGATGCTTCGGTTACGGCCAACTATCGGTAGGCTGTAACGGCGAGGACAGATCGAAGCTGTGTTTCAAGAGCGGCAGCTCAAACCATTGCAAGAAAGAGTGCGATGGAGAAGCAAGGTGCCATTTGTGCACAGAAGGAGAAAACAAACATGAGGCAGGCAGTGGAAGCTGCCCAAAGTTTAGACGAGCGTTGGAGGATGCCAGGAAAAAGGCCCTACAAGAGCGCATCAGACAGCGACGGGCCGTGCAGACCAATGCTGCGCTGAGTCAATAGACTTATCAGCAGTGAGAAGCAACGGACACAAGGATAGCGTACGTAAAACTTAAAACTAAGCCAAAAGAGAGCTAAAAATAGGCGACCATCCTCAGCGACCGGAGGCCCGTTTCAGGGCCCCCGAGGATGGTCGCCTACAGTAATGGCGATCGTGCTTGCTCGACAGTGCTGTAAGGTACGATGTCCTCCTTGGTGGCTCCACCCTGAAGTAATGCTAACGCGGTTCTGGAGTGGGATAAATTCACGCAGCATAGGATGGGATTTTAGTGGGTATACGGTGGTCCAATAAAAAAAATCCATCATTGCGCGAGTCCCACACTACCGCTGTCCCTGCGCTGTGCGTAATTGCATTTTTCCTCCCATCCAAAATAAAAAAAAAAAAAATACTACTACTCCCCCTCCATGGTATGCATCACCTTCACGAAGACCGTGCCACTTTTAGCCCAGGTCGGGTAAAGGGGCTTCAACTAACGGCATACGTAAAGGTAGGATCCCTGACATAAAAACCATGCATGAAGAACGTCAATGCAAAACATGTACCCTAGGCGGCAGCCTCTACGATCAAATCCGCCGTCAGTTCCCATCCGACGCAAGCCCAGGTGGCTGACGCAGGTCCCACGGATACTGGGGGGAGGGGGGGGGGGGCACAGAGACGCTTTGCTCAAATGGAGTGATCTTTTAAACATTCCATTGAATGCTGCATTAGGACGAAAATCGAGCATCTCAAGCTTAGCCAGCAATATGAGCATCGAGACCAATGTCAGCGTCCTCAGCAATCAGATGCAGACAGAAGTTCAGTCAATGGTTCAAGAAGAGGAGGAGCTAAAAAAGCAGCGTGAGCAAGAAATTATCCTTGTGCAGCGCTCTAAGGAAGAGATTGAGGAGACATTCAAAAAAATTAGCCAGAAGTAGGGTACCACTGCGAAAGCTGTTAAATATGGCTTATCTGCTGCCTCGATATGTCTTCAAGATGCTGAGATTCAGAGAAAAGTCGTTCTAAAAACCGAAAATCATTACCAGCACTGGTGGAAAGAATGCTTCAAGTCGCTGCAATACAGAGAGAAGAAGAGAGATCTGTTCCGGCAACAGGTGGAGAAAAAGGCTCTAAACTCAGCGTTACAGCAAGTCAGCAGAACCCAAAAAATTAGGAGCATCTCTAAAAGCCCGAGGCGAAATCACAAGAGAAAGCGGGAATACGATGATAACAAAGAAGATCGCAGTGCCTGGCAGGCAGAACCCAATAAACTAACAAAGTTGAAAACACAGAAAAGACGAGAGACAGTACTCGTTAAAGTGGCAGAAGGCCAGAGATTTGCACAGGTGCAAAGAGAGAAATGTGAAAAATGAAGGAGAACTTCAGCCCTGTAAACTTGGGCATCGTAGTTCAAGGGGTGATAAAAACCAGGTCTCGTGATGCCGTTATCAAGGTTAGCAAGGTATCAAACAGCCAGGTTCTAATTGAGAATTTTGAAAAGGCCATAGAAGGAGCAGGAAAGGTAAAGGCGGAGGTCAGGAAAGTGACGCTCGAGATCCGTGATCTAGACGAACTTACGGAAGAAATGAATGTCAAAGCCGCAGTGACAGGGGCCCTTGGGCTGACCCCCAAACCCAGGGAAGTCAGAATGACGAGGCCAAACTCAAGAGGACAGAGAGCAGCTCTCTTGAAAGTCGAAGAGAACGAGGCTAGGAATTTAGAAGAAATGGGCCACCTACGCGTTGGCTTCATAAGCTGTAGGATTAGGAAGAGATTATAGATTCTGAGGTGCTATAAGTGTCTCGATTTTTGGCATAGAGCAACGCAGTGCCAAGGTGAGGATGGATCCAAGCTTTGCTTTAGATGTGGAAGCTGCAACCACCGCAAGAAAGAATGCATTGGAGAAGCTACCTGTTTTATGTGCGTGGATGACAAGGCAAAGCATGAAGCAGGCAGTGGTGTCTGCCCAGCATTCCGGCGAGCGCTGGCTGAGGTCAAACAACATGGCCAACGGTCGCGCAACTATGCCAGGTTGGATGAAAGGTGAGACAGTGCGAATCCAGGCTACGCTGAGTTTTAATACTCATCAGCAAGGAAGAGTACTGAAAAGAAAGGCAGTAACAAAAATGCGTCTGTTAGGAGTAAAAGGCTGAGATTAGACGTTTATTCTCAGGGACCCCTAGTCCTCTTCAGAACTCGGGAGAACGAACGTCTTCAGCAGCTGGTATGCGACCTTGCTCGACAATGCTGTGAGGTGCGATGTCCTCCCTGGTGACTCCACCCTGAAGTAATGCTAACGCGGTTCCGGGGTGAAACGAAGCCACGCGGCATAGGGTGGGTTTTTAGTGGGTATACGGTGGTCTAATAAAAAAAAATCTACCATTGCTGTCCCTGCGGTGTGCGTAATTGCATTTTCCTTCCCTTCCACAAAAAAAAACTACTACTACTACTGCTACAACTATTACTTGTACTGCTACTACTTACGATACTGCTTTTGCTACTACTTTTACTTTCTACTCATACAACTAATACTACTACAACTTCTACTTATACAAGTCCTTTTCTTTTTCTCTGCTCGTATTTCTTTATTAGCAGCATTTATCTGTCCTGAGATTAGTAATACGTCGAGAAAATTTCGTTTAAACATGCATTTTGTACCCAGGATGATACCTGGAAAATACCATCAGTTTTACATGACTAAGTTAATTTCTGATCAAGTCTTTAGGTACAAATTACTTGATATGAGACTAGAAAATTCTATGTTCTAAATTTCTGTCGTAATAAATGGGGATATTTTTATTATCTTATACAGAGGGTTATTAGCTTTATACATGGTCAGTTGACTCGAAAGTTAGGTTTAGAGCCGACAGAGATATTAGAATAGAGTACGCGATGCCTATTAAATCGTATACTTCACAGTGGTCCCAGTGGAGTCTGGGAGAGTGAGAGAGAACGCTGCGGGAAGTCCCCTTTTGACGAACTCTGATTGGATGAGAGGGGGGCTTTCTTGCAGCGTTCTCTCTCACTCCTCGGACCAGGCAGCCTGGCTCGTCGCGTGCTCTATTCTAATATCTCTATGTTAGAGCCTCTTCAAATTTATTACAATAAAAAGTCATTTTCTTACTTACATTATAATGATATGCAATACGGCGCTTTCAATCTATTTCTTGAGTATTTACAAGAGGAAACAAGCAAATTTTATTCCCGTATCGTACTTTTACGCATTTTTTATCAATCTGTGAAACACGAAAACACATGCAACTTGAACTTTCTTTTGCTACAATTACAAATTCAGAAGACTTCCACTGTTCATATGTACAAAGTTCTTCATTTACAGGTATCACGTAATTTCCAAGTATAACATATTCTTCATTGTAGTTCGGCAAGCACGTAACTTTTGTAAGACTAGTTATTTCAATGAAATGTCTGTCGTACGCTGTAATACAACTATTGTTTCTTTTTTTTAATCGCTTGTAGGAGGTAGAATGAAATAATACATTTTTGTATATGAATCTATGGTAATTCATAACTTCTTCATGGATCTCACTTTCTAGCATATTTTGGATAAGTAATCTCTCTGTTAGTGTAATAGTTTTTAATACACCTTTTCCAGAAACTCGTAAATCTTTAGTGCACTCTATACAGTTGGTAACTTTACATTGATTCTTTAAATTGCTGAATAGTTTTTTTGCTTTTTCATTGCAATTTTCTCTATCAAAAACTTTACTTTCTTTTCTTATGAAACGTAATCGTAAATACTGTTTGCAAATTTGCTGTGGTACGTATTGAGTTCCGTGCATTAGCTTACCAATTACACCGTTATAGTTTTCATATATGAAAGTCGACCAGCCCCAAAGGGAACCATATTTTTTTACGTATTTTGGTATGTGTTGTAGTAAGTGTACATTGTATTTCATAAAACTTTTTCCGTAGAGTTTTTCAATTTTTGACACAAATTTTTCTAATGCTTTGTCTGCCTGTGTTATATCGTCCTGAGTTACTGTAGATTTTAATAACTTGTTCAATCCATACACAAAAAAAACCAGTGTTTATAATACTGTGGTTTCATCAAAGGTTTCAGACACACAAGAGAATAGTAACAAGGAAAACTTTTCCATTCACTAGCCTTTTGTTTACTATTAATATTTTGTGGAACCCGAGTAATCTCGCATGATGGTCTAATCGCCAACAGTAAGTCATTTAATTCTTTTACCTTACTCCCTAGATACCATTCTTGATCATGATTTCTACTGCTTAGCCACTCCATAACAAATAATTTAGTGACCCCTTCGAGGCAACTGTGCATGTAATCGGGTGGGAAAGAATGAATGATGTCAAACTTTGGAATCAGGGCTGTTATTGACGGTCCTTTGACGCCATTAACAGGATTATCATTCTCCACAGCAAGTTCCACGTGTTTGTAATGTTTATCTGCTGATCTTAAATCTTTTATTTGATGTGTGTACACTCGCACTTTTCCTCTCCCAACAGCAGTGACCTCTCCTTTATGAACGCAATATGAACACCCATGAATACCATTAAACTGTTTGATATTTTGTATCATTGGTCGAGCAACTGAATCAACGGGGCATATGATAGTGAATACTTTAATAATCACAGATTCTTTGTTAACAAAAGTTGTATAATTTAGTCCTGTCTCTTGTAAATAAATAATTTCATTTATAAAAGGTTCTAAATAAAAATTCATATTGGGCTTTTTAGTACCATAAAACAACCCACACAGCATAACGTTGTTTCTTCTTACTCGGTATTCCAGTTCATTTATAGTGACTAAAATAAGCCACATACTAAGTTTACTTGATTTACATAGAGACACTCCATCAGTATTCCAACTAATTGATACATCATTTTCACCCATGACATACTATAAGAAGTTTTTGTAAACCGATCCGCTCACGATGTCAGTTTCAGTATCGCTACTTTTGCGTAATTTGTTATACACATCGCTATTTAATAAGTCTACAATTTGGTCTCCTAAGGGGATATATATAAAATAATTTCCGTTTCTTTTTGCATCAGTTTTTTTGTACATATTTTGACATCCATCACAACTAGTGGTCTCTTCTTCGACATTGAGTTTGATATAGACATCTTCATTGTAACAGTTTTCACAATAATAGTGCTCTTGTATATTTGGTTGTTTCAAAACTTTCAAAAATTTATACTTTGATTGTAATTCATAAGGTGACTCTCCATCAGGAATATGCAACTTTATTGTCATTAATAAATTATCCAATGCTACATCAGTCAAATTATGCCTTAGTGCAAAACTCATTATTATCAATCTGCTTTCATCCGCTGTTAGGTGCGATCCATCATAGAAAAATTCTATATCCTAATAAATGTTATTTGAATTATTAAGTATTATGGTGATATATTTTTATATATTTGGAGACTTAATATTCTACAATTAGTTTACAAAAATATTCACTAAAAGATTAAACTCACTGAACTTTAAGTTTATACTTAATGATGATTATCCTTATTAGACTTTTGAACATGCATTTCGTATTTGTATTAGGAGTTCCACGTACACTCATTATGGGGTTTTTACGTGTCTATGCCCGACTCTTTTATCCTTTCTTTTCCTATTCTAAACCTACCTACCCCATTGGTTATTTTATCTATCCTAGCTCCCCTAATGTCCCTACCAAGTGTGCGAGTCTTTGAGTCTTTCGTGCGAGCCCCTAGTGCAAATTTTCCCCTAGACGACTCGGCCATCCATTATACTGGGTACTATTTTCAGGAACCAGCGATCGTCTCAAACACACCCCGGCAGATGTCTGGTTAATGAAAGGATCTCTCCCTGCACCAACCATCCATCTGACCATACCGACTACTAATACCGATAGTGATTTTACCGACGAGCTGGCCAGGTGATGGCGTTCTCCCGAAGCAACCCACTGGAGGTCCAGTCATCGTCTGGAAAAATCCACTAATCGCTTTTAAAAATCGGACAAGTGGGTTTTCGGTACCGTGAGTACAAATCCTATCAAAAAATCCAGAGAAAAAAATCTCGATATTTTTCGACGGGATTCTAACCCGGGTCCCTCAGAGCTTCTCCGTCTAAGCATCGAAGCTCTTCGACTTTTGAACATATATAGGTCATTTCGCCGAAAACGTTATATTTCATGTTTTAGTCGATTACAACGTCATGTAAGGAGCTGATAACTTTTCTAAATAATCAGGACTGTTATTCTGCTGATGATACAACAGAAGCAAGATAAAAAATATGTATTGTTTTAATTTTAGACGAAAAGAAGGGAGTTTAATTAGCATTACAGACTCGTGTCTCACTCCGAAATTTTCAGTTTTGACGACGCTTGGAAGCTATATGCAACGTATTTACTTTTTTCTATGGTATAGAATATGAAAGTTATTAGTATGTTAAATATTTTTACACAGTCTGAAGAGTATAAAAATCGCATCCAAGACGGGGATGCTGTTTAAGTTGCGGGACCAAGTCTGATAAATTTGGAATCCACACAAATAATACCCTCGTACATTCATACCGTTGAATTTTGGCACTCTGATTTAAGAATTTTGTATTCTTTAGATGTTAAGTAAATTACAAGAATTTTTTCAATTTTTTCGATGACACGCAGCCAGTGCTTTAGTCTCGCAAATCCGGAAAGTCGGTATTTCTAAAGTAACAGAGTCTATAATAATATTAGAGCCCGTAACGTTAAAGAATGTAGTGTATCTTCGCAATGGGTTGGATTATCGACTCTGATAACGTAGCATTTAATTGTGGGTAAAAATTTATTCATACAATTGCAGGGGCCAAGTTTTATTTCTGTTTGGAGCGCCGTAATCGTGATTTTAAGGTAATCTATCAGAGCCTATAACCCTGCTCTTTTTATCAGAGCCCGTACGCTATCCTGTAACGATGTACAATATGCATTGTAGCATCGCATATAGGGTTGTTGGATCGACTAGGACACTCTAGTAAACAGTCTGTTGCCGTTATTTAGTGCTTTGAGGTTAAGTATATATTTGATTAGTTTCATAGACTTGCATGAGTCTATTTTATAATGACTTGAACTACAGCGATTTTTCAATTAATCTTCAAATCTCCGTGGATTGGGAAAATCATTTTGAAATTCGTATTTATTTTCGTGCATTAAGCACATGCCAAGATTTGTAATTATCATAAATAATTTCTTGTGATAAGTGGTAGGCACTCAGTACCAGGCTTATAAGATGATTAATAGAATCCTCTTAGACCTGTAGATCAATTAAATCATGTAGCAAGCCAAGCAGTTCAAAGGGTACGTATACCTTTTAGGACCAAATATGCGTTTTAAGTTTGTACGTATCCGATAGATTCAATTGGGTTGAACTCGGATGTAAGACAACACTTTGCATACTTTTTGAATTGCATTTGATACTTCTTTATTGTCATCTAAGTCACAGTGTATTGTGGTGATCATATTGAACCTTGGACTAAATGGGTATCACTTATACTGCACACAATTATTATCAATTCAATCTAGCATATGCCTTTCAAGAAGTATGGAAACTTGTGTTCCACATCTAAGTTCATACACATTGGATCTATCGGATAGGTCGAGACTCAGTGTCATAAGTGACATGAGCTCCTGCTATGTTGTAATTGATCTGCAGATATCAGTGGATTGTGGTTAACGTTTGAAAATTTGTATGTATTTCCTGCACAAGATTTCTAATTTTCGAAAATAATTTTGTACTGTAAGTGGTAGGCGCATTCAGTACCAGGTTTAAAATATTTACCACAATCCTCTGAGATCTGGAGTTCAATTAAACCATGCAGCAAGCCAAGCAATTCAAAGAGTACGCATATCTGTGTTTTAAGTTTGTACGTATCAAATGCCTTTCAAGACGTATGCAAGCTTGTGTTCCACATTTGAGTTCATACACATTGAGTCTATCAAATAGGTCCAAATTCGAGATCTAGCTTTACAAATGACTTGTGCTCCTGCTATGTTCTAATTGATCTTCTGATATCAGTGGATTGTGGTTAACGTTTGAAAATTTGCATGTATTTTCTGTGCCAGATTTCAAATTCTCAAAAATAATTTTGTACTGTAAGTGGTAGGCGCATTCAGTACCAGGTTTAAAATATTTACCACAATCCTCTGAGACGTGGAGTTCAATTAAACCATGCAGCAAGCCAAGCAGTTCAAAGGGTACGCATATCAGTGTTTTAAGTTTGTACGTATCAAATGCCTTTCAAGACGTATGCAAGCTTGTGTTCCACATCTGAGTTCATATACATTGAGTCTATCAAATAGGTCCGAGTTCGAGATCCAGCGTTACAAATGACTTGAGCTCCTGCTATGTTCTAATTGATCTTCTGATCTCAGTGGATTGTGGTTAACGTTTGAAAATTTGCATGTATTTTCTGTGCAAGATTTCAAATTCTTAAAAATAATTTTGTACAGTAAATGGTAGGCGCATTCAGTACCAGGTTTAAAATGATTACCACAATCTTCTGAGACCGGAGATCAATTAAACATTACAGCAAGCATCTTAAAGGGTACGCATATCTGTGTTTTAAATTTGTACGTATCCGATAGACTCAATGGGGTTGAACTGGGATGTAAGACAACACTTTGCATAATTCTTGAATTGCATTTGATACTTCTTTATTGTTATCTAAGTTTTAGTGAATTGTAGTGATCATATTGAACTATATAAGACATCTTCAGTGTTCCCTTTTTTTATTGTACTAATAATAAAATAATTGTTTCTAGATGGAACTTTAGGATTACAAAGTAATAAAAGTAATTGATAAATGTCAAGTTTCGGATTGTCTAGTGTGAAAAAAAATCGTTGTTGTCATTAATACTAAAATCATACTTTATCGTACAATTAGGTATCAATGAAAAGTTTCATTATCACATTCATTTCATGCATAATATCTTATTAGAAACTATTAAGAGTCTCATAACGTTAAAATAAGTGTAATAGACTCTATTGCATAAATGTTATAAATATTGAGAAGAAGAAGCTAGAGCATAAAGTAAAAATTTGGAGACATGATATTTCAGTACTTTAATACAAATTCAATTTATTTTGGCAATCAATCATCCAATTTATATTCAACGATTCACACTTATTTCATTGCATACTTAGTACAGAACTTGCCAGGCTCTGTTTTTTTAATTTTACTGTAAATTTATTTAAATGCTTGTTAGTTATAATGACAACTTTTGTTGTGAATCTTTTGGTGTATAATCCTAATGGGAATTAAAATATTTCTATCAATAACATCAAAAACGTAGATGATTTTTTAGTGTTTATTAAGTTAGAAATTAATTATAAGTTAAGCAAGGTAAATGTCCCAATGACTGAACGTGTCCAATGGTTGTACACTCAGAGTATTATTCCCTTTTACATCGTGCATATCGAGTAAAACCTACACATTCGATTTTATTTATATTCTTTAGGTATTTTAGAATGTCTCTTATGATTTTTCCGTCAATACAGTAGTTGTTGTTAGTCTAAATCTCATTTTAAATGTTCTTGCTCGACACTCGGACCGTTAACATTGACTCGCTTGAGCGTTTTTCTTAGCGTAGGTGCACTACTTGTTGGGATTATATAATTAAAACTATTACACTTTTGAACAAAGTAAAAGTACTGTCTGAATCTTAACAAGTCCTTAAATAATCTAAAAATATGATGTGATGAATATTTCCAACTTTTTAATTAAAATTCGTCGCGTTCACGTACTGGGTCAAGTTCGTATGAAAGCGACCAAAAGATGAACGTACAACTGAAGTAATAGTGACTGCTTTATTTAGAATAATAATCGTTTATTAGTTAGTTTTCTGCGTGTAAGTAGCAATAATACTTGATATCAAATAAGTATGACTCATCAATTTGGACTTTTCTAGCGGATTATGATTGTTTATATTTTAAGCGTACTTCTAACCTAAAACCGCATCTACTTGAGTTTGTGTGTCAGTATACTGTACATGCATGTTGAAGCCCCTTTAGTTATTGGTTCTTGGTCGATTCAGCTAGTGGGACACCTCAATTTTCGACTGTTCATCAGTCGGTACAACATACTGAATAGAAATAGTAGTAATTCACCGTTAAAACTCGTTTATAATATTAAATCTTTGTTTTAAATAATACATATAACCAGAATGATGGTAAATATCTAAAATATATTTGAAAATCTGAAGGATTATATTTGATATTCATCTTGTAATTTCCTAAGGCCTTAAGCATTCAGCCATTGGGACATTTACCTTGGATTCTCAGGTGTTCATTTCTTCATTTGGGAGACTTTTTTAAAGACCTTACTTGGTTTATGTAAATAATATAATATATTAGAACTAGCTGTAACTGAAAAGTATTATAGATTGTAATATTCTGAACTCACACGCGTTTTCTTCGGGCATACCTTGTAACACTGAAAAAAGGGCAATGTGAGATCAAGTTTAAGCAGTTTTACACTGGTTATATAGAACAGTAATTAAAAAAGTTGATAAAACCTATTAGGAATAATACATATAAAAAATTTTTCACAGGCGAAGAACAAAATATCAGATTTTTTATCCCTTAGAGTGAGAAATATGTTATAATGCTTATTATTAAGATATGATTATAACATAGACGGAGTAACATGTTTGAGACTTACTTGGCAGCGTCGAATTTTAGAGAAAACAAATGAAAAAGGGTGGAACAGTCGACGGTACTCATAACAAGTTTCGAATAAACGTAGATAATAAAGGTCACTGCCTGAGAGAGAAAGATTGAAGGCTGCGTCCTTAAGATCTTCACATATAGCTTAGGAAATATATTTAAATAAAGTATCTACATCGAAGAACACCAAACATTCTTAAAAAAAAATAACCATTTGTCTGTTTAACAAACATTAAATTTATAAGCAATTTCTGATCCCTATATTTTACAAAAGCAATATACATATTTTTTTTTTTTTATATTATAGTGTCATACGTCCTTTCTTTTGTGGCACTCGACACTTGGGAGTGGGATGGGAAAGGGATGGAAGTGAGTAGGGGGAGAATTCGGTGTATTGCCTGAGTCCTGACCGGGTGACTACGTATAATCACCAAGACTAACTCCTGCATACCTCCCGCTCACGTTGTCCGTAACGTAAGAGAAACAGTTAATTGATTCCCGAAGAAAATCAGCGGAAGCGAACCTTTAGGCAAACGACGAGACATAAACCATACCAAGTCCCACCCTCCCCATACACTGCTTGACTTCGGTGATCGACGAAACTGCAACTCTACCGCTGCGCCACCGTGTCGGTCCAATATACATATAATACTGATAACTAAAAATAAGAGGCTGGCAAGTTCTGTACTAAGTATGCAATGAAATAAGTGTAAATCGTTGGATATCATTTGGATGATTGATGGCCCAAATAAATTGAATTTTTATTTAAGTACTCAAATATCATGTCTCCAAATTTTTACTTTTTTACACATTATGCATGAAATGAATGTGATAATGAAACTTTTCATTGATACCTAATTGTACGATAAAGTATGATTTTAGTATTAATGACAACAACGATTTTTAGCATGAGTCAATTGTTGCTATAGGAGTATTTTTATTCGTGAACCAAGTATTAGAGAGATATAGAGTTCTTTGATGAGCTGTTATACATGCATACACACACACATACATATATATAAATTTCCACACTAGACAATCCAAAACTTGACATTTATCAATCTAGAAAGAATTATTTTATTAATAGTGCAATAAAAAAAGGGAACACTGAAGATGTCTTATATATCTTATAAAGAAAAGATCGTATTATGATTTTACGTTCTGAGTAAGTAGTTTCAAGCAGTTTATTAAAAAATTAATGGTAGCTGTTGGTACTCTTTGATATAAATTACTAATAAAACAATTGTTTTTAAGATTTTAGAGAAAAGTAAAAGGGAAGAACGAAAGACTCTTTTTTATATTAAATAAAAATGAGTTATTTTCGTCAGTCAGCGACTAATACGACAAACTTACGTAACCATTTATATTTGACAAAAGGTATATTTTATGGGGACATGTAAATCACTTTGTATAAGTACAAGGGCTAAGTTTGATTTTTCTTTATTGGGTGGCAATTGCAGTGTTATCTAGTAATTTTATAAGAGCCCGTTACAGTTATAAAACACGGTCAATCTTAGCGAAGTTTTAAATTATTGACTTAAAGAGTGAAGTTCGCGAATGTCTAATGTAAGTACACTATTTATGAGCAAGAGTGGAGTTATATGCTCATAGTTTGCTCCAATATTTCGACTTTAAGGCCATTTTTCAACTGAACTAAAAATTTTACGGGAACCCGTGACGGCACTAATTGCATGTATTTTTGCTGCCACTAATTTTGAAGAGCAATAATATTAGAAAAATTAGAAACTGCTTTCA